>JANHGB010025941.1:0-27785 GCA_026283785.1 Coracopsis vasa | reverse complement strand
GGAGAATTCAAAAGCATCTCCTAAAAAGAGGCAAGTAATTAAATCTGTGTCATAGAAACCAGGATCTGTACACAGACGCTGCCCTGCCAAATCAGAAGGCTTAAATCTGACTCTTAATGGTAAACTTATTGACTTGAAAAATTAAAAAGAGCCTTGATCTGCAGCAACGTGCCTCATTTTTCCTTTGGTTTGTGTGGTGCCTTTCAAGTGATACAACTTTTTAAATTAGTCTCATTAAATCATTATGAAATATAATTACAAAGTACCAAATAGCTCTTTACCCACCATAAGGTATCCACAGTGGTGTTAAATATTTTATCTTATTGACAGCTTACTATAAAAAGGCATTAACCTTTAGCTGATCTATCCTCACATTTGATTATTATCCACTGTGGTGCATTGCAAGGAGCCAGGGTTTCCCTGTGCAATGCTTTCTTTTCTAAACAACACACCTCAGACTCCACCTTAGCTCCTCTGCTGTTTTCAGTGTAAATGAATGTGTGAAGCTATTCTAATATGCTCTGAAGTCAACAGCCAATGCAGAAGAATATAAATCCCATGACTTTAAGGCTGTAGCTTTGGTTTTAGTGTGTGTTTTTGTTTTAATTGGGCGTTTTGGTTTAAATCCTGCTTTCTGACTGATGAATTTTTCGATTAATGCAACTCATTTCCAGCTTGGTATTTTGCCTAGTTCCCTTCAAATTGAAGCAATTATAGAAAAAATTAAGTGCTCCAATAATTTTAAACCTCTCTACACTCTGTAATATTATCACTGTACTTCACTTTTTCTTAAAGGTGCAAGCTCTTCAGGAGTGCTTACTATTCAAGCACATACAGTCTATGAACTGATTAAATACTACCAGACAACTTTAAATCTTTATGAGAGCTTTGGCTTTCCAACACTGAAAGCAAATGCTTGTGCTGAACTCAGATGCTACGACATGGTACGCCCCAAACAAAAGAAATACCAAAATTTTTTTCAAAGACCATCTCAGGCTTTATATACACAACAGCAGGGAAAAAAAGCGTCTTCCCAACTGAAGGGTGAACTCCTTCTGCTCAGATCATGAGCCAAAGAACTTAGGCCAAAGTCCTGCCAGACATAAGTGTAGACGGCTGCATGCAAAGCCCCATCGACTTCCATTCTGCTATGAGAGCACCAGTAAAGGTCCTTCTCTTGCAGAACAACTTGCACAACTTGGGTTTTAATGAACACATATTTCACTTCAGAGAAAACCCACCAGACATAGACAGAAACACTCATCTGAGGGGCTGCAGAGATTTGAAATTACTACTGTCTTCGCAGTACAGCATTCAGGCTTCTGCCACTCTTCTTATGTCAGGAGTTCAGATGTATGATTAAATGAACTCTGGAGCAGGAAGTCATCTCATCTTACACACTTAAATGTTATCTTAAAGAGTCCACTCTTACAAATCTACTGCACTTAATCATAATTTTAGTGCTCTTTTCATGTAAGGTGTTCAGAGTAGATAAAAAAGTAGCAAACCTACACATAGAAACCTTATCATTTCTTTCTACTAGAAGAAGAAACTGAGGCAAAGAGAGTTTGTTTTGGCTAGTACTGATAAAAGAATAAAACCCAAGGAAATATACAGAACACAGATCAATGAAATCAGTTATTTCAGTGCAAGGCTTGGCTTCTTCCCGTATGTTATACTGCATTTATAATTTAAAAAAATACTGTATTATGCATGATGGCACATGACTACTGAAAAATAGACTTACTAACTAACTTACCTATACTAAGACTGCCTCACATGATTTTTCAAACCAACTCAGTTAAAAACAGTGACATAACTACAACATGACAGACTCCTGCCAATGTCAAACATCTCTTATTCCTTGCTTAAAGAGAGAGAAGAAAACAACACAGGTTGTCTTTTTTTTTTTTTTCTCCCTCCCTGTTAAATACCACAAGAACAGTCTGTAGGCTCAAGGGTAAGTTTTTGATTGCTCAACAAATGCCATTACATTCCACACAGATTTCTCTTGATTGACCTAAAAAGCAATCCCCTGGAGATGGGGCAAAGGCTGATCAGCCTAATCAGTTTTTTGTCCCACATACCACAATTTTTTCCCCACATACCATGAGAACACCACTCTATTGCAGCACACGAGAATACGTACTGTCAGCCAGCCAAAGTCTGCAGCAGTAACTTCTGACCCCATCCTCAGGCATCTGCCTGCATATGAGTTCTCCAAATTTAAATCCACCACTTATTGCCTAATCCAAAATCAGCACTGTTAGACAAATTCTTTTTACCATATATTTCAACCAATACTTAATGAACAACCTGTGACAGTGAAAGGAAAAAGGATGGCAAGAGAGGGAGAGATTACAAATCAGTGTTTACAGCAGCATATGTTTGTATTCTCTCATTTTCAAACCCGTCTTCCCTTTCTTTGCTCTTTGGAGTCATCTTTCAACCTTGACCTTAGCAGAGTGAAAAAGATTAGCTTCAGTGCTAGGATAAACAAGTCGCAGGTCTAAATAGCCCTTCTACACACACATGTACTGGCCATTCACGTTAGTGAATGTCAGACATGGATCAAGGGAGAGTAGACACCACAGTGTAAAGGTCTCAGCACCGATCAGCCTGTCAAAATGAAAAATACATATTCTGTCTACATCGCATGCCAAACGCATGAACATATCAGTGGTGTCAGGCTTCAGGTAAACCACACAAACTGGAATCCAAAAGGCCAAACTTTTCTCATTTGCAGCAACTCATAAGGCCTTCAGTAGAAGTGCTCTAGATCTTTTTGTGTCAGAGAGGGGGGAATTTACTGATGATGTCCTTTGGGAAGGAAAGGTGGTCAAAGTAATAGTGTCATACAAAAATCCAGTCAAATCTGTAATATTAATTAACAGCAGTCCCAAGCTCCACAGCTGCCCCTCAAGAGCCTCTCTGACAGTTTCGTGGTTTCACAATCACAACTTGTCCTTCTTAAGTACTATTTTCTCCTTCTTGATCTATGTAACACCCACAAAAAAATCAGGCAAAACAATGAAACTGACTGTACACTAGGGACAGGGTTATAAAAAAAGCACTTAACATCAGTCTCATTCTGCTCCCATTGACGTCAGCTATAAAATTCCCATTGCCTTCCTGGAAGCCAAGAGATGCCACTGTGGATCACTCTTGAAAACAGCAATCCAAGAGCAGTCAAATGCATAAAGATAGCAGACTGACAGATTTTTCTTCTCCCCCCCTGTTGCTTCTAATCATAGTTTCATTAAACTGCACCCCATCATCTACATGTTGTTTCAGGAAGGGGGTCCCCAGGACTGAATGGAGAGGTCAAGGCCCTTTGCAAGTATACTTAAATTGTTGTTGTCTCTCCATCCCAGCTTTCTCTTTTAGCCATCAACTGGAAGAGTGGGTGTGCGCACATGGTTGATTTAGTTCACTTTCTATTTTACTCCTGTACTGAGTTGCCCGGATCATCCACACTAGTTTTCTCCCTGGCTCTCTTCAGGAACAAACTGTGAGGACCCTCCAAGGGGAAACAGACTGACAGGAGAGTTCAACCCAGCTTGCACACTATGCAAAGAGTATGTCTACGTGTAATGCCACATTTGGCTCCTTCAACCTTTTTTGCAGGCCTCTCATCCTATAACACCCACAAACCAACAACTCAGAACATGAAACAGATAACCCAATGGTACGTCATAGAAAAATCAGCCACCACCACCGCTCTGCCATGCTATTTGCTCAGTATTTCTGGGATTTTGAATTGCCAGAAATCAAAATGTGCCACAAAATCATCCCAGGGACACCACAAGGACCAAGAAAAAATACAGGCAAAGAGTGCTGCAATACGGAGGAGACCGGTTCAATGCAGAGGGCATTAGCCCTCAGCATAATGGACGTATGCCAACCCACAAAGCTGGTGCCAGGGCCACCCACACTGGAGTACAGATGCAGTAGGGTGGGGAAGGAGCCACAGTCTTGATATGGCAAAGTCTAGTCAAAAACTACAGGTGGTGGTAAGAGGAACACAGTGATAGCCAAGTTCAAAAGAGGAAAAAATAGTTCTTACCCACATGTATAAAATAGTGGCCCAAGTAAATACTGAACGTTTTAACTGGTATTTTAGATAGATAGACAAGTTCTTATTTATCCTTCCATCCCTCCCACAACCCGAAAGGCAGAGAGCTTTACAAACAAAGCTATTTCATAGTATTTTTTTACTAGCTATCACATTCTTTTCATGAGTCCTCAGCTACCTCAAACAAGTGGTAGCTCTAAGACACTAATAGTGTGAAAACATGACAACATATACCCACACACGCTACACCTACAAAATAGTGTTTTAAGAAGAAAAGAAGGGGTTTCACTTTAAAATGCCACAGTCATGTCTTGACTGGACCTGATTATAAATAAAAGATAAAGATGATAAAGTAACCAGCACAAGAACTTTAAACAGGAGTGGAGTAGAGGAAATTAAGCCTGAAGACTGGATCCCCTGAATCCCAGAGCTCTGTGGCGCTTGAGTCTAGCCAGGACCAAAGAAGTGCTATTCATCAATGAAAAAGAGAAAAAAGATTGCAAGTGCCAGTGCCAATGGATGCTTTCTGAAATAAACAAGTCAAATCCCAAGGGTCAATGAATCCACAGATAATATTCACAGGAATTTACTTGCATTGTTTAAACCACACACCTGCTTTTACAAGAGAAAGATGCTTCTTTCCCTACAGAAGCACAATTCGTTGAGTCAAAGAAGCCAGTGCAAGCCTGATTTTGGAAGCTTTCTTCAGTATGGTTAAAAGCTGATTTTAGGAACTGACATATAAGCTCTTAACATTGACTTTTTACTTTACTGTGATAAAACTCATTTAGATGAGACGAACCTTTTTTCCTTAGTCCATGTGTATGCACCAACAAGAATAGGCACAGCCATAGAATTCTCTATAACGTGGAGAGATCGCGCTGCAGCTGAGGGCAATGCCAAATGACACAGGCAGGACTGCAACTACTGTCACATACTAGTCTCTGTACCTAGCTAACTGATCAGAACATCTTTCACACTGCCCTGAAGTTTCTCACGGGTTCTCTCTCATGCTCACAATAAAAATATGGATAAGAAAATCTTCACTCCTCTTTGGGAACATAAAGGACTAAGTTTTATCCAGGCCAAATCTTTTCCCATACTGACAGCTCAAACTTGATTTATTCATCACTAGACCACTGAACTCCAAAACAAACCAAGGGCTAAAAAAATCCTTATAAGAAGTACTTTTGGAATGGACTTCCCCTCTTCTCTCTCTCTCTTCCCTTCCCTTAAAAACAGGTAGAAGAATGCTTGGAGAGATCACACATTATTCACATGCAGTATTATTTTATGGAATTTTCCAAGGTGTTAATTGAAAGTTTTAATGAATGTTAATCATCTGTCATTTTCATTGGCAATCTCCATTCTGCCATATGCTTAACTTTTACACCTGTACAGATTTCCCAACCCGTTCTTTTAAATTGTTTTACTTTTCCAGAGTAGTATTAGTATTAATATTTAGGAAACAAGCCAGCTGCAACCAAGACAGCAATTGTCTGCAGTTTATTTACTACATATAATCCCTAGTCTGGTGAACTAGAGTAAATACATCATCACTGTACTAGCACTAGTTCTGAAATACTTGTATTAATCCAGTACTTCGAAGAGACACCCACGAAGACCAAACTACTACAGCAGGGCAGGTACAGGACTCGTAACATCTGCATAAGCCTCCAAAGATACTGCCCCAATTTTTGTCCCTTGCCCTCCTCCTCACCCTCACTCTCAATCACCAGGCAGTCAATGCAAACTCCAGCGCTCACATTTCAGTTATGTTCTTTTTAAGTAATGTGGAGATTTGTTCTTGAAGGGTTTGGACTGAGGAAGCACAAGCATGCAAGTTATGAGTTCTATTTTTGACATGACTGCAAATATTCTGTGTGAACCAAGTCACCCTCGGCACACATGGCACACATTTAAAATGGACATACCTACCTCAGCTTTTATGCTTTTCAACAGAGCTTTCAGCCCCTTTGGTGTTATTCCTATGAGAAACTTGCTTGCATACAGAAAATGTTATAGAAAAAGAGCAGAGAAAAGTATTTCTGAAAAGACTTGTATCAGAGACCTGAGTATTTTAGATAGGTAACAAAACCCAAAATATAGATGATGCCTTGTCCGTGCTGGAAGGTGAAGAGTTTTGCTGGCTGAGCATGGCTGATTTCTGTGGCTCTTGTAAGGAGGGAGAAAGGGGAGTAGGAGAGAAGGGTTTGCTGCCTGCCCTCCTGATGATACAAGCAACGAAGCAAAGAGCAGTGGAAGGGGAGAGATTTAGAGCACTGACGGGCAATACTCCTCTCAAAGGCACAGGTCTTCAGAGTCTGTCAAAGCAGCTGAGCAATGCCCAGTTCAGAAATCTGTGCAAATTTGCACCTCTCCTTCAGTTACATTTTGGAGGGAATTATTCTCCTGATAATTTTACCTAAGCAGAAAGAGCGATCTGATGGTGCTATCTTCACTAAATGCAGCTCATCGTTCTCAGTATCCCCCTGCTCCCAAATATACTGTATGAAGAACGGGGATATGAGAAGCAGAGTCTCACTTTTTTTCTTTGGACATTATGCACCCCATGAAGCACCACAA
This sequence comes from Coracopsis vasa, assembly GCA_026283785.1. NCBI lineage: Eukaryota > Metazoa > Chordata > Aves > Psittaciformes > Psittacidae > Coracopsis > Coracopsis vasa. The sequence goes on along the minus strand of JANHGB010025941.1, from coordinate 21,124 downwards.
GGTGAAAGATCTTCTGTGTGGGAGGAATATAAAACTTGAGTCTTTGTGGCCCCTTTTAATCATGTATTCCAGGAAGTTCCAGGGTTGCAAACACCCATGAACAACATCTATTGTCTTGGAATACCCAGTGCTTTCCTTAAAGCCTCAATGCCTGTGATCATATGAAAATCTCAGCTTTTTTTTTTTAAAGCGCTGAATTTTACTGTTGCAGAGTTGAAGACCCTGAACTATAAAGGCTGAGAACCAAGGCTAATAAAAAGGAAATCAGAATCTATTACTTTTAAAACCTCACAATGCATGAGGGTTCTGACAGTAGACTTTTTAACACCGTGGATGGACAGAAATACTATGCAGATGATTTTAGACAAAGGACAGAAAGGACACAAAGAGAACAAAGTATAGAACAGCATCAGCTAACTGAAAAGTCTGGCTTTCCTTTGATGAACTGAGTCAGAAGTAAAAACCAATAACCTTTCCCTCTATAAAATGGAAAAGCAAGCAGGCAATCCAGCAAAACCCTTTAAAATCTATTCCTTCAAACCACTGCTTCTATAGCATAATCATTAATAACAGTAACACAGCACCTGAGGAGACTTAAATTGAAACCTGCTATAGAGGTATTCTTTTAGGCAGATACTACCACGGAGGTACAGAGATTAGTACAGCAAAAGAACACTCTCCTTCTCTTACCATCCCTTGTGAGCCCAGCCTCATTTTCTATGTACCCTAGTTCCTATTTAAACAGCTGATCATCGAAGGAAGACTGTTTAAAATAATTTAGAAAGATTTACTGCAAATATGAAACTGCTAGGAATTTCTTAGAAATTTTGCTAAACAGTAGGACACGAGATCTTTATTTGCCACATAATAAGCATAATAACACTGACAAAACCCATGCTCAATGCACTACTGCACATTTTACCATATGAATTTAGATTGCTGAAAAACAGATGGAGCAGAACTTCTGAATGCTCTGGAGATCCAGGTGTCCTACACACACTACTGGTGCCTGAACTGGGATGGACTAACAGGCACATTCTACTCACTTTTCCAGAAGCAGCTTCCAGAGTATCAAAAGTTGAAATGATTTTGCATTTGCTCAAATGTAAATAGTTACTCATGGGAATAAAATCTCTGAAGTTAAGCTTATATATAGAATCATCATGAATCTGAAAGGGATGACATAAAGCCACCATGTGATACATCCAATAACATTTGCTCTCAAAGCCAATACTCCCTCTACAATGATTACTCTTACTTTATATTACTACACTCTGTATAGACTATTGCTACACTCCACATAGATGAGGACTCCACTGCGCTACATCTTATATAAAAGAACAAGAAATATTTTGCTTCCATGCATCAGATTTAAGTGTCATTGCTACGTAAGCAGAAAGTTAATAGCAATGGCATGTTGCAAAATACATGTGTTTAGCAATTTACAATTCTCAGTTCACTTCTGAAAAATTCTCCTGAAAAACTGCTCATCAGTTTTGTACAGAAAGACAACAAAATGTTTGTATTTTAGATGATACTCTACTGAGAGCCTGACAATCAGTTTAGGACCAAAGGATAGCATGTTTCCACTTTGCCACAGCACGGTCCTTCCTAACTCCCTACTGTATCTTCAAGGCACGTAGGTATGAGTGCTGCCTAAAGGTAACCTTGAAGAACTAGTGGGAAAAAGTAAATATAAATAATCTCTAGGATTCTGAACTCATTTTATACTATTTGCCTCACGACTGTACTTTGCCAAAACATTCTCCCGTGTTAACCCTATGATGGGAATAAACATTTCAATCTTAAGTGATATAATTCTATGATACGAAGACCTTTTATTTTAAGTATCTTTATATCAATCAACCACTACAACATTTGAAAAAACAGACATAGTAAGTCACTTGATATCCTTCGTGCATATTGTGTATATTTAGGCTCAGGAACTACTGTTGCCCATCGTGAACCAAGCTCCTGAAACAAGGACATCACCATACAAACAGCTTTTAACAACCTGTATAGCCTTGTAGTGCTTCCTGGAACAAGGAAATGGATGAAAGGCATTGCAGGGAAAGACATTCCCTACACCTTCCTTACGATATATGGTGCCTTCTCCCCCATATGATGACAAATTTGAGACTGTAAAGAAAAAGGTGGTCAGACACATGGTCCAAAACAACGAGGAACAGAGTTGTTAGCTGAAATATTTGCAGGAGTCCAGTACTTACTTTGCCTGAGTTAGGTTGGAATGTGCACTCACTACCAGATGAGTGTCCTAAGCAGCATATATTAGCCATCCTGCACTGAAATTATAAATTCCTCTTCTTTTTTTTTTTTGCCATTCTGGCTATTTTATTGAGAAAAAATGCATATGATGCACAATGCTGCATTCTGACAAAATATCTGATTCTAATGGAACTGTCATTTTTCCACAGTAAAAAATAATTTAGAAAAGTCATAATAATCTCTGGCTTAAAACCCATATTTTCTTCCTTTAAAATGCATTAGTGTGGAATTCCTCAGAGTGCAGTGGAAAAATGCAAATTCTATTACATTTTCAACATGTAGAATACAAAAAGATTCCCATTTTGGACTGTCTATGGACACAGCTTCTATAAACAAAATACTTTGTTTAAATACTTATAATACTTATAATACTATAATACTTATAATACTTTAAATACTTATAATACTATAAACAAAATACTTTGTTTACTTCTATAAACAAAATACTATAAACAACACAAACTTTCCATTAAAGTCACTGGAAGTTGGATCAGGTCTTAGCTTTCACCACAACAAACTGATTAATAAACCCAAAGAAAAGAAAAGAAAATACAAAAATTGAATGGTACCCAAATTTTTTCCTCCAACAAAATGTCTTCTTTTTACCTAACTGTAACTGATATATTAACAGCTATTTTCTCAGTCCTCTTTCAATATGGCTGAACTTCCACTATGGTAACAGAAATTGCAAGGTGGTTGGGTTTTTTTTCATTCTTTCACCCTCCCTCTCACTCTCCCAGTCAAGATTAGCCAACTCCTCATTAACATATGCTATATATATATATAAAACTTCTAAGGGTGTTCTAAAGACTGCAGGTTCTGTATTTCTCCTGCAGTTACAGCACAGACTCTTGGATTGATGCCCAGAACAGACCCAAGATGTGTATCTCTCAGCATACTCTCTCATGTGCTATTGGTTATAAAGCTTGCAATTGTTATACAGCTGGATTACTGCCTTAAGCATACCTTTGCCATTCAAGGACGAAATTTAAATGAAACAAAACCTTTGTTCTCCTAGCAAAGTTCAATGAGAATGTCAGTATGACAAAGGAAGCTGGGTATGTTTTTTAATTCAGAGACAATCTCGTGATTAGCACAACTTCTGTTTCTGGCAATACCTGGTTATTTTGCATGGAATACTTTACAGCCATTAATTTGTCTAGGCATTGATTTATTCTCTTCCCCATTTAAAAATAAGGTGATATTAATTTTTTAAAATTTTTTAATTTAATTTTTTTCCCTTGAATGTTCAGAGTTTTCACATGAGAAGTCTTCAGAGATGGAACAATGGAAATAGAACAAAATAAGCAGGAAATAACACTGTCAAAAGACAAAGAATCCTTAAAAAAATCAACTGATACTAATTGTTTCCTGCTACAATACCATCAGCATGCCAGTGCAAGAAGACTCCAGTGCTGTTGCTCACAGATCTTTCTCTGTCTCTGAAAAAACACTGTACAGGAGAACAGAGTCCCTAGAGAAAAGAGAAATGATTTCTCAAAAGCCATACAAAAGATCAATATCAGGATTAGGAAAACATTTAGATCTTTCATCAGGCAAATGTACTTTTCAGGAGACAATACCTATCTGTACCTTCCCACGTCTACTAAAGAATTATCTGGCACTGAGCACATTTCTGAAGAGTTAGGAAAACGTGTAGATAGATATTTGCTTTACAATATAGTTATAAAAATGGAGATCTAAAAGTTCTTTGTTAGCTTTGTTTTATATATTTATGAACATAATGAAAATAATTTTACAGTGCTGCTTTTTTCTGAAAAGCATGTCTGTAAAAATGCTCGAGTATGAAACTTCGTATAATCCTTCAAAAACTGACATTAACAGAGCTTTATAGCTCAAATGTTAAAATGTCAGAAAGAAGACATGAAAATCAAAATCATGTATCCAAGCTCTGTTTTTCTATGCCATAATACTGCTGAGTGGATGTTGAAACGTACCTTTTTATCCATAACTTTGCAATAGCAAGTTTCCTGTACTAAATTTACTTTGTATTTTAAAAGTTTAAAAGTTGAATGATTGCCTATTAAAGTCAACACTACAGAATCTCAGCTTCTGCGGAGAAGGAAATCTTAAAGGCTTGTGTTCAGTATACAACCAATTCAAACATGAACACTGTAATGACATTAGAGATTACCTTTTTATCATTCAAATTTCTCCTGTAAATCTGTAAGCGAAAGAGGTGATTTTATAAAAGACATAATTATAACTGCTTTTGAAGGGAGTTGTGATCACAATCTACGAAAAGGGTAGATAAGTATTTGACTAGGACTAGAATTTTAACATGTGGCAAATCTATCTGCAAACAATAGCTTTTTCATTGAAAAGCATCAAAAACCTGTTACACTTTTCCATTGTGGTTTATCTCTTTCATTGCCCACCCAACACTTTAAAATTTATCCTCTTAACAATCATTCAAACTTTAACACAAATTCTTCTCAAACTGTATTTGTGTATATATAGTGTAGATATTCATCACTATGATAAATGAAGGAAAGTTTTTTTGAACACTGGAAATAAATAGCAAAAAAAATTGTTTGGCTGTTTAAACCTAACTCAGGCGAATTTATGGAGTAATGCCATTACATCACTCACAGCATCTGATACCTGTAACCTCCCATGACTTCACCCATCCTGCTCATTTTTTCAGGCACTATGTCTCTTTACAATTCTTTGACCATTGTGGAGTCTCTCCTAGGTGCTAGTTTCCCCTGCAGTCACTACATAATTTAGTGAGTTAAATGCTTGCATGTACTTATTTCGAGAGGAACCTTACCACGTTACAGGAAATAATTCAAGTTTCCAAACATTGGCCATCTCATAATTTCATTTGTTTCTTAAAGTTCTGTTTCTTTCCACACATGGCCCATACCATTGAAAAATGAGAGTAGCTTGGGTAATCTGAAAAACTTCACCAAATAGGAGTAGGCTGGTAATAAAGCACTGAAAAGAACATTTCTACGTGAAGGGTTCTATGTGACAAATTTCAAAGTGTTCAGATAAGAGTGATGCTTAAAGCTGTGTTAGAAAAAATCCAGAATCTTTCACTTAAGAAAAAGCAAACTGTTACATGAATTAACATCACAAAGTTGGATGAAATGTAATTTTTTCTAAAACTTTCTAAGTAAGTGACCTAGAATAAAACTGATCTTTGGTCAATGATCATATTGGAGAAATTTCAGCTATGAAGGTGAAAGTTTGACAAACTCACAAATAACTGAAAAAGACAGAAAGAAAACATTAAGGGAACTATGAATGTCACTATGTTTTCCATCTAGAGTATCATTGCTAGTACTCTTACAACACAGCACAGACAGCAGAGTAAGGTGATCTATGGAACAGTAATTTATCATTAATAAAGAGGAAAATCATCATGAAGACTGGAGATGAGATCATGGATCATCCAGAAGACCACCTACTGAAAAAACAAAAAGACAGAGGGAAAGAAATTCTGTTTTAGCCAGCTTCAGTTTCTTACTAGACTGACCCTTGAACCACTAAGTCATCAATTTCCTAATATCCAGTTTTACTGGCCAATTTCTCAGCAGAACATGACATGATCAATGATCTGAAAGTTTTTAGCTGGTTGTATTGATCAAATATATAAACAAAACACAACTGTCAGCTGCTCTGAGTTTACTGCTGATAAAGTGATATTTAAAACAATTAATGAATTAATGCTTGAACACAGAAGAAAAAAGACTAACTGATATAAAAGAGTAAAAATGTTTAGTGCTTAATTAATAATTTGCCTTATAATTGATTTTTTTAATTGTTTGACTGGCAAAACAGAAGTGTGAACTATAATTACCAGCTACCTAGAACAGCTCATTTTTGGATTTCTGTTCATTATTTCTAAAGTGAAGGAAGCAGGATCACTGAGGCTGCCAAACTATCTTTGAATTATTGGTGCTAAAAAAATAAACATCAGAAAATTCCAATTATTACAAAATGTGAAGGTTGATTACTTTTTGTAGAAAAAAAGCAGATGAGCAAATGCTATGAAACGTTGAGGCAGGGCTGGAGCACACAAAGGAATTATGGTAAACTAATGAGCTTCCAGGTGTTGGCTGAGCTTGGGTAACTAACAATATTTGCACTCTTAGCCTCAAGCAAATCTGAAGCAAAATGTGTAAGATAAATCTTAAGAAAGAGCACCCTCTGGTAGCAGGACCAGCCCTAAACAAGAGCTAAGTTTGCAGTAACATACCACTTCAGGAAGAACAACCTACCTTATTCCTTCTTTTCCTGATCTGAGAACAGGAATGGTTTCAACTTTAAAAGGCAGCAGTTTAATTTCTCTCTGACAGCAACAGAATGATGCAAGATGAAGTACTATCTTGCCTTTTCAGAGGACGTATCTATAAAACAGCGGAAGCTTTCAGAAAGAGACTTGGAGTCAAATTCCATATTGGTCTCACTGGAAAATGTAATTTATGCTTTGCTTAGCCAGGTAAGATGGAAGGCAATCTATCTGTTCGAAAATAAGGACCTGAGTTAAAGAAAATGGAAGGTGAGAGATTTAAGCCAGAAAAGAACACTATTTAGAGAAACGGTGAAAGCCGAGAGATTAATTTACTGTTAGTTCCATTTTATCTCTTGCAAGTACATTTCTTAATTCTTTAAATCAAAGTTCTTCTGCTATGCACGTTGCCATTATTTCCCTGGAATTGAAAATGTATGTTTTGTTCAGCAAGTGCATGTTGGAAATCTTGGGCTATTAAAAGATGGTGCTAATGTTAACTATTATACAAAGGATTAAATCTTAACTAAGTAGTATTAAAAAGTGACTCTATAAACCTTTAGGTTATTGGTACTTCAAGACTTTTCAAAGAAAAGAAGACCAATATGAAGGATTAATAGTTAAGGTTATGCAAAATCCACTTAATCAGCATGGCTAATTTTAGCTTTAACTGAAGCTGCTGGCAAATATGTGCATTCTGCTTTGGGGCTTTACTTTTTAAGAGAGTGATGAATACATTTTTGAGGTAAATTCATCTTAACTGAGAGTCTACCTAATACTCTTTAATGGCTGAAAAAAGCGATTTTAATAGCATTTGCATTTAGGATAGGAAGGATGTCTTCAGCTGTGCATCTTTAAGACCCTAATATAAGCATTTTATTTTCACATTTATATAATACACTGTTTGACTATAAAACAGGTGAGTTTTATAAACAAGACAGTCATCAACATGGGCATTGTTTATGAAGAAAGAATTGTTCTCCTGACAGTAGATACACCATTCAGAAAAGTGCCTAGGAAAATTGGAGCATACACTGAAGATATGAGTACAATGACTTGCCAGTCTATCTGGGGCACAAATGCTGAGGATGAGGGTCTTTCATTGACAAATGCTACCTAAGCAAGGCAGATGTATAGACTGTCAGCTCAAGCACCCTAGGCATTTTAAGCCAGAAATATAAACCTGCATACTTACAGCTCTTTTACCCAGCTCCAAAATCACAAAGGATTAGATTATTCAACATGAATTGAATTAGATATGGTTATACTCTTGGTTAAAACAAAATTATATGAACAATACATTTCCTGCCCAGTGAGAGTCAGATAAAATCTGACTGCGTTTCAGACTGGTGGGGTAATGTGTGGTGAAAGCAACGGGGTGTGTTTTTTGTGAACTTGGCTTTCACAAGGTTGTGAAAATCTTGTGGGAGAAGTCACCCTTTATACTGCAAAATTAAGAGCCATAATCATCATTCCTTAGTGGATTACAAAAGGCTTTTTCTAGGGGGAAAAGTGGGTGAGCCTGGTAAAAATAGACTATTGATTCATAATGATGTTATTGCAGCTGGAGGCCCAAGTGAAATTCAGATGAGTGTAACTATGTTAGCACACTGCTATTACTTATACAAACATGATAAAATATATGCCTAGATCCTATCATACTAGTATAGGATGATTTAATTTCTCATAAACTAAAGTCTTTTTAGGCACCTTCAATATTATATTTTTTCCTGCATCATGAATTAAAGAATTGTAATCCATGCAGTTTTGCTTTGCTGTGCCTGCTTGCATGGCCTGAGAAGGTCATCCCAACTTCTCTTGGGATTTTCATTGCTCATGCTTTTTCAGTGAAACCTGTTCATCAGCTAGGATCATCAGGGGTGATATGCTGTACTGCATTCAGTGCATCCACCTATGTGAGTATTCTGCATGTGGCAGTGATCAGCAGAAGATGCTTCAGAAGAAGGCACTAAACCTCCAGTGAGCAAATGAACTTTCTTTCACTCTAAATTAATGGTTGGAGAAGGCTTAGGCCGTGGGTACCAAAGCTGACAATTGCACGTAATTCTGTTCACTCTATATAAAATTAGGCAAAGTCAGTAACGGAACAAAAAGCCACTTCAAGGAAACAGGGAATATCAACAGCAAGTCACGAATGATGCTCCTCCTTCCAGCAGTAAATTTATGCTGTAATGCAGGTTGTGATAAGCTCTGTGCACTTACAGAGGTTAGGGCTTCAGCTAACTAGTTTCAGCGCTGTGAGCACTGTTATTGTGCTAGCAATTGTACTTAAAAGTCTATTAAATATGCACATAAATATGTAGACAGTAATCTGGCACTGATCTTGGTGCTGCCATGGCCATACGGCCATCCACAGCTCTGTTGTAAGTTGCCTTTGCTACTGTTAGTATCTGCAAGAGCTACTTTTCTAAGCGGTTTTATTTGAGTGCAGCATAGATGTCTTAAGAGCCTTGCATGTTTTGGATATATGTCTCACAAGAGGGTTGAATCATGGCTATGTTAGAAATGCTTTCTTCCAGATTGCAAATTGTAATTCGATTGACTATACTCAATGAAACTGAAATAACACATATTGTACTATTTCCCTTTGCTAAATATAATCTGTTAACACAATTCTGCCTGTTTAAAATCTTCCTGTTCCTGCCACATAGTCTTGCTCAGATATTGGCTTTGACCCATGGCAGGGGGGTTGGAAATAGATGATCTTAAGGTCCTTTCCAACCCTAACTACTCTATGATTCTATCCTATGATTCTATTCTTAATTTAGACCACTGCATAGTAGGCCACTGCATGGTCTTCTACGCTACATCTCAGAAGAAGCTGTATCTCTTTGATTGTTGGTAGGGATTTGTGGGAGGTGTGTCTTTGAAAATAAATTATGCTAATACTTCAGTTAAAAAATCTTCCAAGTTTTGAATTTTCTGTTTATCGTTGTAGACTGGCACTCAGAGAATAGTAATTATGAGCAATAAGCATTTGAGGCTGAAATTTCATATTCAGCTTTAATTCAAATTTCTTCACCTTCAGGGTATCACACAACTCTCATCACCTTATGCAGTTGTTGATTTGGGTTTTTTTTTGCTGGAGGCATTCAAAAAGGACGTATGTATATTATCTTAACAGTTGTTATCTTGTTTTCTGTTCTTACTTATGTTCATGTGCCAAAATGCATTTCTGTGGGGTAGATCTGAAAAACACATTAAAACTCTTTGGGAACTATTTATCTGTGTATGTTTGTACATACATGTTTATACTACAGTTTCTCAATTAACAATGAAAAAGAGTGCCCTTCTGTACCTTTTAGGAGCTATAAGCTCTGACCAGACCTCCCTAAATCAGATGATGCAGAGTTTTCCTGTTATTGTTGCTTACTTTTTTTTTTATTTTAAGTAAAAGCAATGTTACTCATAAATAAATCTGTTTAGGCATGCTATAATAAATTATTTTAGTTCTAGAGCAGAAAGTTAACTACTTAAATCTATTACAACTTATAAGGAATTACCTACAATGTAAAAATTGAAACATTAGATAGGGTGTACTTTTCCCAGCAATTTTTGTGTAAAGTATCTGGCACAGTAGCTCCTCAGAAATGGGTACTGGTGCATGTGGGCTTCCTAAGTAGCAGAATATTCAAAAATCATGGTAGCCTCTGAGTTGGAAGTTGAAGTTTTACAGTGCCCTTACTGCCTGGTGAGACTAATTTAACGTATCTCATGTCTTCTCATTTGACATTGCTGCATCAACTCTAGCCACGTGGGTCTCCAGCAACAGCAACTCTGCAGTCACTTCTGTTTGCTGTCTAATCTGCTCATCATAAACAAAATTTCTCCTTTGTAATATGCCTATATTTTTTATCTTGTTCTCAGCAAGCAGTATTTGCAATCTAATATATATTTGTACTTGTAGGTTATTAAATGTTGCCATCATTCTTTTGTATGAAGTGAACACTCCTACCTAGAAACTCAGTTATAAGGAAAAATCCTAAACCAGTCATTTTTATTGCATTTTTTTTCACTCTTAAATTTATCTTACGATAATACTGTGATTGTATTAGTATGCACATTTGAGGTAGCATCCATTATGGAGAACAGACCTACCTTATTCTTTGCATCTTTACATGTGGTACTTGCCCTGAAAAAAATCAGCCATATTTTTTCTGTTATTTTAAATAAAAGCTCCCAATTTTGTAGGCCCAATATATCTAATGATATTTTATCCTTGCTCTTTTTAAAATGAACTATTCATGTCATGTGATATTTGACTGAAATTAGAAGGTACACTGCCCAAGAGTGAAAAGCCACTCCTGCAGAAGTCAGAAGCAATCTTGCATTTATTTCAACTTTAATGCAATCTGGTCTATATTAAGGGCGTAGAAGTGACTGTGGCAAAGTTTTACTGACTAGGATGTCATTTATTATCTATATCTTACTGTTCTCTTCATTATACTTTGAAATAAAAACTACTGCAGACTGTACAGGCAGACAAAATCAACTGTTTTACAATTAATGCTATTTTCTTTTTCTTGTGTAAAACACTGTTAATTGCATCTGCTTATTCTCTGTGCTCTGCATCTCAATCCTTTTTTACAACTGATGTCCCCTTTCAATACTTTATTTTTATTCTAATATCTAAAATACTTTTTTTGGTGTTTTGTTGTCAGATTTGATTAGCTCACTTCTGTTCAAGTGTCTACTGCTCTTCTTATTTGGGAAGAAGAATCTTCAAAACTAACCTGGTAATCTTCCTTTAAGACTTCTAAAAAATGTTCCTTTCCTCTAGTACCTATGAAAAACCTTGACAATGATGAGGCAGCTGATGTTCTTTCTACAGTTGCTGTCTTACAAAAATTCTTCTCATTGATATCTTGGGCTCTCATGTCTTTATCACAGGAGTTCTCTTGTCACATCAGCTTTTGAGACAAGTTTTTGTTCTATATTCTTAAAATCCAAAATATTCTCTTAGGTGTCAAAACACATAGATGCCATAACTGCCAACAGCATGCCTACTGTGGTAAAAATAAACAAATAATCCTAAGAAACTTTATTAGCTTTTATAAAGAAAATAGAGCAAGACTTCCCAGATGCATGTGACGCCACTAGACATCTTTTCTCACTCAGTCACAACAAAAAGGCATAAACATTTCATGAATCGTGTGATTTTTATAGACGAATGGACAGAAATATCAGTCAACAGAAGCAACGTCAATAAATAAATTTGAGATAATCCTGCAGTAATCAAAGCTCTATTTAGATAGGGTTTGGAGTATTTAATACATCTAAATAAAGAAACTCAGCTGTGTACCAGAAAAATGATGCTGATGTAAGCTATTCTGGTGCTGGCATATAACCAAAATGGCTGTCATTTTTGCTGTTCTGCTCAGTTTCTTTATTTAGGTGTTTCTTACACTCGATGCTGTTTCATGGGGGTTATCTTAAAAAAAAAACTAACAAAAGCCCCTCATGTCTAAATTAAGCTGTGTAACATGTTTGATCATCTAAAGTGTGTCTGATCTCTTCCCAGCAACCAGCTCAACTGTTCATAAAGTTTCTCAGTGTTTGATTTATTTACCTGTTTATTAATTTTATGTTGGTTCCATTTAATCCCACTTTATTTAGCTTCTTTCTGAGAATGCCATGTGCAACCAGTATCAGTGTCTTACTAATATTAAGAAATTCTGTGTACCACTTTTGCTTTATGCATTCATTATTTCATCAAAGAAACCAATTAGTTTGGTTTCACTTGATTTGTGCTTTTTACAAATGTGTTACCGATTTATCACTGCATTTTCTTCAAGCTGTTTACATACTGATTGCTCTTGCTTTACTAATTGTTCTAGTTATTTGTCAGCTATTGAAGTTAAATTTAGTGGCCTATAATTCTTCTTCATATTTCCTCAACAATCACTTATTCTCTTATTTTAAACTGCAATTGAATTTATGCTCCCCTTGGTTTCTAGACACAAAGAAATGGAGATAGATATTAAACTAAACAGTAAACAGTAACAACTAATAAAATCTAGTTCAATCTACAAATGCCTTTAGTGGGCAAAGGAGAAAGTTCTGCTTAAACTGGACTTGAGAAGTGGCTTCTATCTTTGGCTTACAAGACTGTACTCTCTCTTGTTGCCTGTACTTCCTGTTTTCCTTAAGTGTGTAATTCTTCATGGTGAGAGGGACAGTAAAGTAAAATGTTGGCACTGTTGTTTGCTTGGTATTTTCGGATCATGAATCAGCTGAGATTAAAGATAACTGCTCCAGCCAAATTAGAGCTAGGGCTACAACACCAGCGCTAAGGCAGTACAGCAAGAAATGGATGGCAAGAAACAGAAATGATGTAATCTCTGGCTTTATATGAGGAACAAACATCAAGTCCTATCAAGACAAAGAAAATGGACACTATTTGAAAAGTGCAGAGAAACATAAAGTACCTGGTTCTTAAGCAGCTGAGAATCAACACATGAAGACATTTATTTCTTAAATCTCATCAAAGTTTTGGATCTTGGTCTTAAACTCAACAGTCAGCCAGAAACAGCTAAACAATACAAAGTGTAGTAAATCTGTCTATATTATTTCTTTAGCTAAAACAATTTAACTCTTTTTAAAGACTCCCTGTTTTCTCAGACTGCTCAAGATTATGAGGCTTGAACTCTCTCATGGCAGTGACTGCCAACAGCTCCCTCAGCATTCAACTTCCATGAGAGAGAGAGCAGTGAATGATCAAGACCCTAGAAAAATGATCAAGACCCTGTGGAAAAGTCCTCACCAACACTGTTTTATCTCTGCAGCAAAGGCAGACTCAAACTAATAAGATTCTACACAACAAATGTGAAGCTAGCCAGAAAGGTTCAATGCTAGCCTGCACTTCAGGAATGTGCTTTTTAAAGCAATCCTTTGACTGCTCACCATATGCAGCATACCATACCAGTCTCCATTCTGTTTTGTGACTTGCCTGCTAGGGACAGGTAGTTGACGCATCTGGCATGCAGTGCTATAGGGTGGGAGAAAAACTACAACATGGGATTGTAAACTTATGAGAACACAGCCTGGCTGCAAGATGCTGCAAAATAGAAATTACTGGACAAAACTTAACAGGTCTGCACAAGAGCAGAGAAAACACAGTTGAAAACTTTATATTTAATATTTGGAAGTCTTGTGTCTTGTAAAAATAACACATTTGATTTTGCCTCTTTGCTGTGGCCATGACATGGTGTCATACAACATCTATAAAGGATACTTTTTTTTCCTAGTGATCAATTAGCTTGTGGCTGAGACTGCAGGGAGTCTGCTAAGCATCTCTCTCACTTAGAGACGTTCAATTAATACATCTTGTACAGCTGAATGAATTCCAGAGAACAGAAGCCATATTACTGTTGTGCAGTTTCAAACATAATGACCTGTGTGAACTTTAAATACGGAAAATTATAGCAGAATTCAACACAGGATTGAATTGATAGCATATTTTAGACTATATGATTCAATGCCAGGTTCTTCTGGCATTAATTTTGAGGAGACTTGTCCCTTTCTCCAATGAAACATCTCAGTTCTTAGATTAAAACACTCTGATGCCAGTTATTGCTCATGACTGTGCAGTCTTCCTCAAATCCTAGACTCCAAGGTCTAATTCCAGCACTATTGCAGCTTCTCACATTTGTTATGTACAGGACTGCAATGATACAGTCACTTCTAGATCAATTCTATAGTGATCCTGATTCATTTAAAGAAAATTATTTCAAAAATTTCCAGTCTTGCATCCCCTCTTGAGACTTGGTCATTTTGTAAACTCAAAATATGTAAATTCCACAAATTTTGACTCACTGATTTTAATGAATGGCTGAATGTCAGGTCTTTCAGTCAACATGGATAACTTTTCCTAAACAAATATGTGATATTTTATTATCTCCAGGTAATGCTAATTACACTGGAAGAAAATGGGAGAGAATCTTTAATATCACTGTTAGCAGAGAAGCCTGGCAGAATGTGATTCACAGAGCACCTAGTAAGTGCATGCTAAATGAAACAAATTTACTCTGTCTTTAACACTAATTTTAGTAGAAAATATGAAACAAAGATCAGATCTGCTGGGAAAATTGGTAACCTTTTAAATTAATGTTCCCTCAGCCACAATTAATTTAGATTTAATAGGACAGTTAATCTATGTTATTTGAATACTGACTATTAAATATTCACCAAGGATTAAAAGTTACGTAATAGATTCATAACTGTGAAATTGATATGGACCTTTTGCATAGTCACAATACTCTGCAAATATGTTTTAGTATGTAGTTGGTATTTGTTTAATATATAATAACTGTTTAATGAAGTCTAAATTAAATACTTGTATTTTAAGTTGAAAAAATGTCTGGGAAGTACAAAACACAATGTAAAGCATTTTTACCATGCTGCATTTATCAACATAAAATCACATTGTTTTAAAAGTAGCCAAAAAAGTGAGTATGCTGTGGGGTCTGCCTGAACAAAAAGTTTTCTCTGGATAGTTTCATTGCTGAAACTCCCATGAAACTGCCTCAGTGTTAGGATGATTAAGTACTCAAAAAGCAGCACCCAGAAATTTTGCTGATGTTGACATCAAAATGCATTGTTTTCCCTATTTCCTTCCACCTTGAGACGCAAGCCTATAATGATGTATTAATTGCTATTTATTATTATGCTTCCTATTGTTTCATTTTTTTTATGGCTTGTGGCTGCTTACCAGAACTAAAAGAATCCTTTGGATAAAATGGACTGGGGGAAAAGGCCAGTGTGAGTTGTAATGTAGACTGTTCAGATCATGTTTTTATTCAGTAATTGAGGGTGTCGCAAAGATCTCTTGTCTAATGACAGGAATGCTAGCTTTGCAACCAGACAGGCATGCTATAATCTACTGCTGTGGCTCCACCTGCTGAAAGGTATGGGTTTGAGTTCAGAAGGAGTACCACGGTAAGACACATTGCTTCTCTGATACACTTACTGCTTTTTTTCTGCATCTCTGCATGGTACTGGCCATGCCATATGTCTTTATGCCATACAGGGTGTAGGTGCACCTTGGCTACTTGACAGCAAGGACCTCAGCCTCTGTCTCAAGGGCAACATGTTGCTTATTGTCATCAACGTGTCTGTAGCTCCTGCTACACTGGCTGCAGGTACACCTCTGAGCCCAGATGGGCTTCTTATCATCCTCACCTTTTGCTTTTTTGACTATCACCCAGCCCCGTCTCAGTCCTGTAGGATATTGTCTGACCTACGGCTGCCCGTCAGTGTAGGACTCAGCTGCCATTTGTCTCTGGCCAGTGTACCCTTTGTTGTTTTCTTTAACTATCACATTAGCTTTCTCCCGTCTGGCTTTCCTTCTGAGTTCACGGTACTGTTCAGGGAAGAGAAAGGGAATCGCTTGCTTCAGGCACCATTACGCAGCCAATAAAATCGGGACTTTTCTATAGTTAATGTTCTGTAAAATCTAAGGTGATAAGATTTGGGAGTGAAGGAAATTCTTCAAAGTATTCATGTTAAGGAAGTTTAACTTCTGAACTATTTGAATTGCTTAAACATCAGACAGCTTGTCTTTCATGTGTTCACACAACAGTACAAATTCTCATCCATCTAGCTAGCCATAATCACTACCATCTTGGAACACCACTGCCTTCTTTTCAGCCATAAACACTGATGTGTTAGGAATGAAGTAGTTCAGCTTTTGTTTTTCCAACTAATTTTTTCCCAAATCCCTGTGTGTTTGGATCCTACTTACATTATAAAATTAATATATTAAAGTTTTTAAGAAAGTATAACAAGGAGTAGAAAGAAAACTATTTTATTTCCATTTTTATTAGTAGATTACTGCTTGGAAGCCTGTAAGCTTATTACTGCTGAGTAATGTGCCTAGCTAATGACAATCTTTTCAAAAGGGGCTGAATTGACAGTTACACATTTTAGCAAAATTTTTAATGCAAGGTTGTATGAAAACTACATTTATCTCCTTCTCTTCCATATAAGTATAAATTTATATAGCTCTATATTTATTTCCTTGAAAATTCACATCAGATTTATAAAAAGCCAGGAGAATGCAAAATTATATGAAACAATTATTTGGAGGCCAAACAGTAAAAAAGTGGTGATGGAATTGCAGGTCAAAAAGAAACCTTGCACAACACATTTTACGTATTTTTGACCTGTGTACCCTACTTCCTAAAATTTAGCAATGGGACTGTATTTCAAAGTCAGTTTTCCATGTAAAATTATAGGCTGGAACAGCAGCAGAGGAGCGAGATCCCTCTATGAATCTGCTGAACCCACATCGTATGGGCTTTTTTCCTTCACTCAAGGCAAAGAAAATAATGAAAATCAAGCATGAAAATTTTCAGGGCCTGCCTGTTCTTTCTGCAAAAGTGCATCTGTTGATATTCCAAGTTTCAATACGTAAAATTTCAGAGTTTAGTGGTGGCTTAATTTGGGATTTATTGGTAACCAAACCCAAAGACTTCTAAATAAACAGCTTTCAGAGCATTCTCCTTTTAAGCATTTCCAAAAAGTTTTCCATAACTACACAAACTAAACCAACTAATGTTGGAACAACCAGGTAATGAGAAATAGTGTTTCTCTAGAGACTCCCGACTGAGTCTAAAAACTGTATTTTCCCCAGTTATACTACTGATGCTGAAGATCTCTGACCCGTGATTGCAGTCGACTCAGAGAGTGGCTTGCAGAGAACATCTCTGTGTCTGAGAACAAATGGAGGATGTCCAACATGACAAATACCAGCGAAGCATCTGTGAATACCTGTGTTTGTCGCAAGCAACAGCAGAGCTTGGGGTAACCCAGTGAACTGTCTGATAGAGGCAGGGATGTAATACTACAACCTGCAGCTCTGTAAGAAGTAGCTGTAGAAAGATACCTCTGTGACTGCTTGGATTTAGTGGTTACCAACAACACGTCATCATGTGCCAGCAGTTATCATCAGCTCCCTGTACTTGGAATAGCAGATAACCACACTACTGCAGACATAACTGAGGGCAACCAAATGCTTCTTCTTCCTTGACAATTGCTGTAGCAAACAAAACATAACTGATGATGTCCCAGTCCATGACATGTGGTAGGTAGAAGACTGTGACAGAAAAAAAACAGAGAAGATCTAAAGGCACTGGCAGCATGAGAGTCCCTTGAGAGGAGAATTAGGGAGCAACTATTTCAGTGAAGCTGATGATAACCCATAAAAATGTGCAGGGATGTGAAACCTGAACTGAAAAAAGCAAAGGACAGGAGTAAGCAAAGAATCAGAATGACAGATAGACAAAAATCACTTAAAAGCTCCTATTTATCTCTCTGACCTGAGGACAAATGAAGGATTTGAAGTGCTGCCAAAGCTACCTTTGTTTATACATAAACACGGTAAGATTTTTTTTTTGCCTTCCCCTCTTTCCCACACCCTTTTTCTTAATATCTTTGATAAAGAATTTTGTATTTAGTAGATGAGGAAGAAGAGAGGAAAAAATAATTTTCAACATTGAATGCACTAGTGCCAAATCTTATGAAGGGAAGGGAAAAACCAAATAAGGACAAAGTATACTTGTTTGTAATCTGGAAGCAAAGCACATTCAAAAAAGTTCAGCTTACATGCCTCACCTCCAGTAAAGCATTACCAGCAGCAATAAGATTACAAAAACCGATGGAGAATGAGGGGGATTGAGAGAAAGTAAGTTTGAGGGTTTTTTTTCAATACAGAAAAAGAAGCAAGAATTGCAGGAAGAAGTAATATTCATGCAGCTATGTCCAGAAAGTTTTAAGAACAGCTTGCTTCCATTTTTGCAATACCAGCTACCAGAATAAAAGATACTGCCTCCCTCTACAAACCTTGTCTTTCTTGAAGTTACCTAGGATGACTTACTTTGCTGCTCAGGCAAGAGGTTCCTCTCCCTTCCCTAGTGCCCTCACCTTCCTCCAGCTCTGGCATTCTTTAACCCTTTCACTCAGTAATCTGGCAGAAAACTAAACTGAAAGGTAATAAAAGGTTAGCCTAGTTGTTGAGTTGGTTTACTGAACAATCAGGTGACTACCACAGGTAGAGCAAGAGCAAGGGCACATAATCTATAGGTAGAGGGTTTTTTGGAAAGCTACGAGGAGAAAGACTTTCTGGTGTTTGAAGCAAACATACAATTAACTTTGTGCTTATATCCTTAGACCACTACAACTACAATAAAGGTAGTGATCTAATAAACTTGACAGAGGTATATGGCAGTTCAAAAAAAAACCCACATGAAATTTGTTAAGTGACTGCTGTGGGACATATGTTTTGGATTAAGAGCTTTCCTGAGTCAATGTAAGAAAATACATTTTCAAATCTTTGGCACAGAATGGAAGTTGCAGTAATTTGCATGAAAGAAGAAAGATGAGAGTAAAAACACAAGCCTTCAAAAGCAGCCTTTTGCTTGAAGCCTTCAAACTTTTTGAACACAGGTGAGGAACAATACGCCCTGGAATCAGATTCATTGCGGAAGCAGACAAACTAAGACAACATAAAACAACAGAGAACAACACTTCCAGGTTTCCATAGTGGCAGTTTAGAGGCATCATTTAAAATTGTAGGAGAGTTGCAACTGCGATCCACAGTTAGAGACCTGAGTAGGGGTGGTCTCAGTGGAGTGGAAAGAACAGAGCAGATGATTGTTCAGAAACATGAAGGGCAAGTAACACACTTGAAAAGAACTGGACATGACATTAAAATGAAAACCAGTGGCAAGAAATGTGTCTCACCATGATTATGGGAAAATCAAGAGTTAAGTTGGTCTATGATCACAGTCACCAGAAGCAACAGTTCACCATTTCCATCATCATCTTTAGGTGGTGTGACTATGGGGATCATCTCACTGATACAAGTGGACACTAATGGTGTGAAAACATATGCACTGCCACAAATGTGAGAGAAGCAAGTAGCTTCAGAAAAACTTGGGAATATTTCAACCAGTAGCACTGAAGTGCAATCTTGATTAGCTATGCTGAAGCTGTGGTGATGCCAAGCCAAAATTCTGGTGGGATCAATGGTTTAAACTGGCACAAACCAGCTGCGCTGCCAGAAGAGGCAGCTTGCATGCCCTATCTCCATGTTGATCCCTATCCCAGCAAAAACATTTTTAGGAAGCTGTGCAGTGAATTGGGTCACATTACCGATGTAGCTGAAGGTTATGAGAAGTAGCAAAAGGGAAAAACTGTTTAACCCGGCACTAATTCTGAGGGAAAAAGTACCTTAGGCTCTGTTTTGATATTGTCATTCCAGCTTTAAAACTCCTGGTGTCAGATCAAAAATGATGGGGCTCCATGCTACAAAGCACTGATCCAATAGAAATTCACTCTGCAGCTTGAATTTGCTTAAAACAAAGCCCCAAATAGAAGAATTAACTGGTGAACTTATGCTAACTAGATCTCCCTTTTGCAGCTGGCACAACAGCAGCATAGGAGCACAAAGGAATTGTCAACTTTGTATTTTGTGTCCTGACCTAATTTAGTTCAAGTGTAGTAGGAGCCTTACATCTCTCCCAGATCAGGTTGGTCCTGCTGAGTGACTCAGTGGCATGCAAACCTAATATTAGACTTGAAGGACCTGTGTCCTCTTTGCATTCTGGTCAACAATTTCAGTACGTGGGACAGGTTCCATAGGTTCCATCCTCATTTGTAAGAGGCCATACAATCGAGGACAGAAAACATCATAGTGGGTAAAGGGTATCTACAACATGCCCCGACAATTGTGAAGTTATTACTCTAACCTTGTTCCACCTGCCCCAGTCCACGATTCCTGTTGCTTGCCAGCATCTTTCATTAGGTTACGTTTAAAACTAGGTCACAACCCGAATGTTCAGTATTATCCAAGGACACCTTAGGTTAATGACTTCAGAAGACTAACTTTGGCAGCTGTTATTGCCAATGCCTAAAATTGCATTACTGTGTAATAACAGGTATTTTGCAGGATGTTATTTGCCAGTGCTCTTCTGTAAGAATGGGGCATTGTGAGCTCTTGGTTAGGGACCAGAACTTCCTATGGGGTTCTGCAAAGTCTCACCTAAAATTTTAAAGTAGGTACTGCCAGTTCTTGTAATTCGATTGTGAGTCAGGTAACAGTTATTTTATTATCCTTACACTTACCGGGGGCAAAGAACATATTGAGAATTTCAGCTGTCATTGGCAAAAAGGCATTTGTGCCTGGCTGCAGAGAAATGTGAGAACATGATCTAACTACACCCAGAAAAGCAGCCCCAAGCGTGAAATTAAAAGGCACACTGTAGGAAGGGTGTTTTTGTTGGTTTTTTGTTTGTGGTTTTTTTTTTTTACCTTTCAGATTGCTATTTTTCCATCCTTTGGCTCTTTGGCTGCTAAGTGAGAATAACAAGTTACCTCATTTTGCAAGGATAATTTGACGACAAATGTCTTACCAGCACAAGATACGTTCACGAGTACTGGAAATCATTCAGCCCCTAAGCAGAGGATGATCCTTTCTCTATGAAAGCATGAATGGCAAGAGTTCCTCCAGTTAAGTCCAAGGGTTTGCAACTGGCTACAACAGGTAACGCATGGAAG
>JANHGB010025940.1:0-14262 GCA_026283785.1 Coracopsis vasa | reverse complement strand
TTGGGTTTATGGTGCAACGTAGACATGAAAATGAATGGTTAATTTTTAAAAGGCAGTTTCCTGCCTAATCCCATGGGATCCACAAGCAGGGAGGGGCCGGGTGAGTAACGCGGCCTGTGCCCGGGGACAAGGCCATGCCCTGCTATCACCTGCCCGGCGCCCTCTGCCCGGGGTGGCAGCGGGGAAGGCCGCTGCCCTCGCTGCCGGCCGCTCCCTGCTTTATGGCCCGGCAGCGGAGATCGGAACGCCTGGAACCGAGCAAAGGGCGCCCGCCCGGCCGGCGCCATGGTCCCGCGGGCCCTGCAGCATGGATGGGGCAGAAGGCAGCGGCTGGGCAGGCAGACAGGGGCTGGAGGGGGTCTCCCATTAATTACTAATTAGGCTGCTAATTACTGAAAACGCGATCACCAACACTGCTTCACCACAGCCCGGACTGCGCCGCCTCGCACCGCCCCTCCGCCATAGCACCGCCCTCTCCCCTCAGCGAGCTCTCGCGAGGCTTCGCAGCCCCTCCTCGTTCCCCGCGGGCTCTCAGGCTCCGCCCCCGATAGGCTCCGCCCACCGTGGCCACGCCCCCGCGCGCCCCCGGTAGGCCCCGCAGGCGCGGCGCGGCACGCTCCGGCGCTCGGAGGATTACGGCTGTGCGCGCTGGAAGTGGGATCAGCGGGAAGGGCAGCGGCGGCGGGAGCGGGATTTACCGCGGTACAGCTTTTGACGGTATTTCTGCGGATTGCCTGGGACTTTACCTGGCTACAGCAGGAGTGCCTCGGCCACAACGAAGGGTGAGCATCCTTCCTCTTTTCCTACACAGTTGCATTGCGTGTGTCTGCAAGCTGTTTGTCAGCTGGCCTTGACACAAGTAAGAGCCAGAGAACTTTTCGCAGAGGGTGAGGCATTAGCATTCATCGCAGCCTGACCGGCGGTTTGATTTGTTACATTTATCCATGGATCTGAGCACACGGGGCTTAGCTGCATTATTTATAAAGATTGCAGCTCGCTCTCGAGATGCCCTTCCCCGAGCAGCCACAAACATCACACTTGAAAAGTGGGGATGGATCACGCGAGTGTGTGCTGTGGCCCCAGCTCGGGGAGGCAGGCGAGAACACTGGGCTCCTCCAACAGTTTCCGAAGCATCCTTGTGCTAAATAAATACACCCCAGCAATTTTTAGTAGGTGGATGTTGCAGCAATTTGGATGCTGAGGGGTTTGTTAAAGACGTTTAGATACCTACGATCTAGTTACAGAGCTGCATGGTATTTCAATTTCAGTAGATATCCTTGCACACAGGAAAACATCTCATCTCTAGCTCCTGTGGGCTGAGGTAAATGTCAATATAGGGTCTGGGTTTTACCACAATCTCTTATGAAACTTCAGCCTATTGCCACAGAACCACATTGGGGGGTTTGGAAATTGCAGATAAAGCCTCATTTGCTGGGTGCTGGAGTTCTTAATACCAAAGGGATGTACATTATGCATGAATGGTTTATTATTGATCAAAATACTTTCTAGGTTCAAGAATGCTGCTTGCTGATAGGTCTCAGTTTATCAGTGAATGGTGACAGCAGATTGTGTGTTACCTTTTGAATGCAAACCTCTGTGTACAGAATGCACACATATATGTGCATGTATACAGACAAAATGTAGGTATGTGTACGTCTGCCCCTTTTCCATACTGGCACAGAATCAGTTCTCCTGATTACTACTTTATCGCTGAGCTAGGTAAAAAGTATGGGATTGATGGAAGAATCCCCTTTTGCCGTGGTGTGCTCGGTCACAAGCTGTCACTGGACACTTCCCAAGTCATCATGCTGTCTCACAACAACCCTTTTGGACCAGTTCCTCTTGCAGGCCCCTCTGCATCCCTCACCATAGGCAACTGCATTCACCAACACAGTTATTGCCTAGATTTACACCTACCCGTGCTAGAAAATTGGTCTCCAAAAAGTGGAGCATCCACTAAAATATCTGCAGTGACCAAATCCACACAAGTCAGCGCTGAGTCTCCAGTCTCCGGCTGCAGCTCTGCTCTGTGGCACTGCCTTTCACTTCCAAAGCTGAATTATTTATCAGCTGTAAAGCCTGGATATCATGTACATTTGTAACTTCTGTATTTTCAACTTGATTTGACTAGTTTATGGACCACAGAGTTTTTCTCCATCTTTTTACTATCTCTGCATAAAGATGTTTTTCTGCTTTATCGCAGTTCAACATTATTTAACAGTTTTAACACAATATCGGCATCAAAGATAACTTTGCAATCTGACTGCATCTGGTAGCAAGTGCACTTGTACCCAGCAACAGTAAGCTTGCCAGGAAGTCCTCTCAAGCTGCAATGTTTGCCACTACAGCATGTAGTGAAATTGCTTTTACCTCCTCTCTAGTTTGCTGGCAGACCTTAAAGTGGTGCTTAAAGTAACACTCAAAGCAGCACTGTGTCAGGAAGGAGTCACTCATGAGGGTGCATGTGCATAGAGTCAGCACAGATCCATCCTCTAGCAAGTGAATCTCTAAGTTGGAAGAACTGCTTGTTGCCTCTGAAAGCCCAGAGTAAGGCCACATCTTTTGGGAGGGAAGCTGGCGTGACACATCAGAGCTCCTGTGTCAGGACAGGCTGCAGGTCTCTTTGCTAATGTCTCACTGGTCACCTTGTTACTTACTGAAAAGCCCTAGACCATAAGCTTCATTTTGATGGGAGAGAAGTGGAGGAGTTAGTTTCTAGAAATATCTACAAACCAAATTATTCTCTAAGTCAGACAATTGGAGGTAACTTGGGAAGAGGTGGGAAGGAACCCTTGTTCTGCATTTAAATACAAACCCTCCCCAAGTTCTGCAGCAGCAGACCTGAGTGATATGGTGCACTTTGCATGGAGGATGCAGGATGAGCACTAGCAATGGACGGGCACCAGCTCATCCTCAGCCTCGCATGCCTGAACTAGACATTCCTGCCTTGGAACAGAGGAGAAAAGCAACCTCAGCTTCCCACATGCCTTGCAGGAAGAACTGGGATAGGAGAACTGTAGCACAACGGAGCAGGTCCTCCCGGGCTTCCTCTGCAGGGTTATCCAAGCAGGAATGTCTGCCCAGGGTGCTTCTACCTCTCCACCTCAAGCCAAACGCTCTGGGAAGGTTGGGTGGCTGGATTCTAGATGGGTCCCGCATGAGCACTGCATTGTAACTGCCAGAAAGGTCAACGAGCAGGTTATATTCCATAGGCCTCATCTCATTTTTTTTGTACTTTACAAAGTACACGTTTAAGTTGGTGAAGGGAATCTGTATAACTCTTAATGTACCTCTTCATCAAATATTTCCTCTCTTTTTTGGTACAAGAATATCCTACAAAGGGCAATGGAATTACCAACTCACCTCTTATTCTTCCCTTTGCATGAATTCCTAAATTACAGTTAAGTTAGTGAGGTGATTTCACATGACACTTCCTTAAGGAGCTAGAAAAAGTAACAACGGACCTTAACCGAAATCCATCTCAATCAACCTGTATCTGAGTGGGTTTGGGCTTAAGACAGTGGAGAACTAGGTTGTTTCTTCTAAGCTTTACTTCTAGCATGTGTTGCTTTCCACACAAATGAACTTCTCTGTCAGTTGCACTGGAGGCACGAGGGGAGAGCTCAGCTCACCTCTGCCGTCTTTTTTAACCCCTTTCTCAAAATTCAGGAGACTGTTCTGGCCAGGTGTGAAAGCACCAGCAGATTCTCAGGGTGCTGTTAGCGATCGGAACAAGCGAGCCGCAGACAGCATCCCAACGTTCAATCTGCAGCTTCTCCAGAGTTTTCCTTCCTACGTGCTCTCACACAGAATGATGCTGGCCTTGACTTTCCAAACAGCCTCAAGAAAATGGATGCGTGTATCCAAAAGAAAGGCCGCAAGCCAGACTCCCTCTCCTATGTCCCAACTGACTCCATTTGTCCTCAAAGACAGCTGATGAAAGGAAGGAGGAATGTGGAAGAGGGATGGATTTTTCTAAAATCGGTGCTCAGGAGTCCAATTCCCTTCAGTTTACAACAGCAAACACAGCTTTGCTTCCGAGCCAAGGCCTCGGAATTTGCAAAATCCTGCTGGTCTTTAGACAAGATCAGCTGTTGATGAGCTGGAGCATCAATGCAGTACTGATCCGAGAATCTGCATTGAGCAACATCTCAAGGGGCAGCCTCAAATGAGCAAATCCTTCACCTGCAAGCTGGGGCTGTTTGTTAGTGTCTTCAGACTTCCCCAGCTTTTGTAGCGTCACTGAAAGCATTCAGCTTTTCCTTAAAAATTCCATAACTATTCCTGGAGCTAGGAG
Organism: Coracopsis vasa; assembly: GCA_026283785.1. Taxonomy (NCBI): domain Eukaryota; kingdom Metazoa; phylum Chordata; class Aves; order Psittaciformes; family Psittacidae; genus Coracopsis; species Coracopsis vasa. The sequence goes on along the minus strand of JANHGB010025940.1, from coordinate 9,965 downwards.
AGTAGAACTGCCAAGAACTTTACAACTTTTTCTCTATTTCTCTTTACAAATACAGCAATAAGAACAGGTATAAATCTGATATTATATAAGTAATGAAAGAAAAATAAGGATTAAAAGAAAACCAGCCCTGAAAATGGGAGATACCTCGGGTCTGGCAGCCAGTCCTGTCTGTGTGCTTCCCAACACCGTGCATGTCCTCACCAGGACACCAGGGGAGGGGAACATCGACTGCACAGTGCTCCGAAACAGGCAGCACATGCAGACGGGTCCCTGCCCTGCCAAAGAGCTCCCCACAACCATGTCAGTGGTTCCCTACCTGCTAACCACATCCTTGTTATGAAATACTGATAGAGCTCAACAGGATCCATTACCCCTCACCCGGCACAGCCGCTGCTGCTGCCGGGCACACTCAGGAGCTGGGCACTACATGTCAGCCAGAGCCCATTCCCAGAGGATGCCACCACAGTCCCCTCAAGGACTGCTGCCCCTGCCACCCCGCTGCTCTGGGTAGGACCCCACAGGAACAGGTCCTGAGCGATGTGGCTGCAGGAAAGTCGCAGAAAAGCAAAGCAGCTTTTCTGGGGGTGCTGGTGGGAGACACCTTGACCGAGCACTGCGGATTCGTGCAAGTCCTCCGAGAGAGCATTCCTTACACTGCACCAGCACTGACTGAACAATCACCCACCCACAGCACTGCCCAGGAGGGTCCCCAGCATGGGGACAGGGCTCCAAAACCAGGCTACAGCTGCAAAGCCACTGGTGATCAGGTCTCACCAGATCTAGAGGGATCCCTCTTCTAAGATGTTGGCTGCCCCAGGGACAATCACAGCATTGCCCAGTTTAGGAAACAGATGGGATCAGATTCACAGTGTGAGACTCTGGGATTTCAGGCAAGATACATTTTTCAGCTCTGCGTGCAGTCCTGCTGGCACATACAGGGCTGAAAAAGCCCTCAAACTACTTTTGTCTAATGACGTTTCCAGCCACAAACACCTGAAGATGCTGCTCAAACAACTGCGCAGTTACCTGACTCCTGAACAGCCCAAACCTCACCCGTCACCTCCGGAGTGAACAGAGCGGTATTTTATAAAATAAAATCACTCAATGCTTTTCTGAACCCCATCAAGTTCATGCCCCCAGGAACCGGATAATCCCCCATTTTATGAAATCACAGGCACCAGACACACAAGGGCTGGTGACCCACATGAGGGGCCCTTTCCTTGCTGAAGGCTCAGCACCATTGCAGCATTAACCCTTTCACTGTTCTGTCCACCCAGAGGTCCTCTCTGCTGTTTATCAGTTCTCATTTCCCACCTCAGATCCTTTCAATTACTGTTTTATGATTTCATCGACGAGCTCAACTCTCAATTAATATGATCCTAAAAGCCCTTTGGCTGGAAGAACTGATAAATAGGAACAGAAGACTCTTAATTTTCCTCCATTTCACTTCATTTTAAATGAAACATGTATGAAAAAGACAAATGATACATTTTCTATTACCAGACACTAGTTCATATCCTCCTTACTCTTTCCTTTTTAATATCATCATCAAAAGTGATGTACTTCAATTCTTTTAGGCATACTTTGATGATACTGCAATATGCAGTTTATGGAAAATTCAAATGACATTTCTTTATGTCAGCAGCACTCTGCTATTTCCCCACTAAAAAGCAACGTTTAATTTCTGAGTTGCACATTTGCAGCAGTTGCTGTGGGCGGAGAGTCTGCTTATTTATTTGCTTGGGTTTTACTACAATGTACTGTCATGGCAACTGTACTGAGGGCGAATGCATCTGGAGGTAATTTATATATGTCACATTGACTGCAGTGGCATTGGCTTGTACCATTTAAACTTTCTCAGGCACTGGGCAAGGGCAGCGTTAGCCCTGTGAGACCCAGAAGCAGCTGCCCCTTAGTAACTAACTAGATAATTAAGCCATGCAGAGCAACAGGAGCAGTGCCAGATGATGCTTGGTGCTTGGAAGCAGAGCTTGCTGCATACTTCAACCCGGCCCAGTGTCTCGGGCAGCGACTCTCACTCTGCTGATGCACAGCAGGTTTTCACCCTGCTCATGTGGGAGGCAGCACAGGCGCCCTTTGGGCAGGCGGTGGGCAGACCCGCAGGGGATGATGCAGCTTCCACCGCTCCACATCACTGCAAACGTGGAGAAACTCGACTGAAAGCTGCTGAAAAACTCAAGCCCACAGTGCATTAAAAGGGACTAAATTAGGGCAGCGCTGCAGTTTCCCGCATCACGTGCCTGACCTCCGCCACATGGCTTTGATGGTCCCTCCCCAGCCAAGCCACCACTCGGCATCGCTGATGAGAGGCTCCTGCTGCCGCAGCACTGCCTTAATGCAAATGACTTGGACACACTTGGGAACTTTGGCTCCAAGTGTTTCTTGATATTGTACCTCCATCACTTTGTGAGTAAACCAAAAGAGCTGCAAAACCCTGAATTACAGCTGGGCAAAGATGACTGCGAGGATGATGAATTTATCAGGCCTCACCTTGCTGCTAGGGGGAAATCTTCAGCCTTTTGAATACCTGTGTGATTGCAGCCATTACCATCTCCCCAGAGGCTTTGCAGCAGTGTTTCGTTAAGGGCCATCCCTTTGCACTGTAGATGTGCTCAATGTGAGCAGCGTGCGGCTGCCTGCTCCCCTGGCTAAGCCTCACCTCAGAATCCTGCGGGATGCAGGGAGCAGCAGTTTCCCTGTCAGAATCCCAAATGGCCAATACATGCACCCATCTTTTACATTAGACAGCCTGGTTTGGGCATAGCTCAGGTTTGCAGTAGCCTCACGTTAGGGACAACTAGTGAATCAAACCATACCTATGCTTATAGACTGTATTTCTGCAGATAAATTAAAGCAGTAACAATCTGCAGTATCTCATTATGGCCAATCTCCCTTTCATCTGCCTGGGTGCTTGTGACCCCTTTACTGTAATTCTTGAGCGCTCACAACGTTGATCAGAGATTTTCAATAATTAAACTTTAAGGGTCAGCTCCTCAGCTGTGTAAATCAACGCATTTTCCTTGGCTCTGGAGCTAGTCAGAAGGGAGGGCTCTTTGCTGGTACAGCTGAGAAACCAGTCTTCAGGTACTGCAGCATTTTTGGCTTGGAAGTTCATGAGCTTTGTTTTTGGCTGCTGCTTAAGTAAGAAAGAAGTTGCAAAACTAAATGAAAAAGAGAAGGGAGAAGGGAATGGGTGGAGACTTGGTGCCTCTATTTAAGAAAGAGGCATAAGTGAATGTCCACAAAACTGAAATCAGGTACTGAAACAAGACACACAGTGAATGGCTGCTCCTCTGCCAGGACTGTGGATATCAAGAGCGTGCCCCAAGTGCAAGTTAAGCAAAAGCCATAATATTTCCTTTTCTGGAAAACACGGCATCTTTTCTCAGCACTTGCCTGGCTCCACAGAGAGGCGACTGGCTGAGAAAACAGGAACTTATGGGGAGATGCCAGCTTTTATTTGCTACAGGAGGTTAAAGGTTCCCTAAAGCACAAAGGAGCTTTTCTTGCCCAGACAATCCCATTGTGGTGCACATCAGCACAACTGAAGCCTGCGAAGCTCAGAGCAGTCAGGAGAGATCTGGTGAAACTTGAAATGAAATTTTTCCAACATTCACTGGCTTTTACCCACACTTCACTATTCGGCCACAGCACAGAAACCTACTGAAAATCAGCCGTATCCCTGGTTTCTGTTAAAGTGACAAGCACAGCGACTCACACAGCCCTGCTGCAATCCCCAAATCTCTTCCAGCATAAAGCCTGACTTTACTGTGCTGCGCAGAGATTAATAATTTTTATCGTATCTATTGTGAGTTGATGCAATTTCTTCCCCCCCCGCAGCTGTTTCCTTCTGATCTGCATTTGTAGCTTAGCTACTTACAGCTGAAAGGAAGGAATTTGATAATACCTTCCTAAAAAGGTGCCTGTACCGTGGCTGCCTGTTCCAGTGACAGAGAATGGAGATGTTGGCTATTGGCAAAAGAAAAAAGAACTTTTTTCCCAACATCCCAAGAGAATTAACCTCATCATTAAGGTATTTCTTGTGCATTCCAAGTTAAAAGAAAAAAAAAAAAGGAGGGAGAAAAAAGCTGAGGATCTGAAACTGGCTTCTGCTTAATCAATCATTCCCATTGGATTGTTGCTTTTAAAGTGCATCATTATAAACAACAGATGGAGAAACAGCTAGAACAAGGGCGGGTGGGGGACTGTCACCCTGGTGATGGGCATTTTCTGCTCGGATGGAACCAACCTCCCCGTTGCTCTTTCAGGTCTGAGCGGCGGCCGCTGGGCAGCTCACGGAGCACAACGATGGCTTCACCCTGGGCGCATGCGGAGCCCCTCGGCCGAGTGGGTGCCTGAGGCCGGCACCACGCTGCTCCCTGTGCTGCGGGAAGGCTTTTCCCTGGGAGAAGGCACCTTAGCGATGGGCTGAACTTACGGGAGGAACCAGCGCCCTGCCAGGCAGAGATTCAGGGGCCCATTGGGAGGTGTGAAGGGCCTGGTTTCAGTAAGGGCATGGCCAAAGCTTTCTTCAGGCTACAGAAGTTTCTCCGTCGGACCCAGTTTCTGCTCCTCTTCCTCACAGCAGCTTACCTGATGGCCGGCAGCCTCCTGCTGCTGCAGCGGACCCGCCTCATTATCCAGCAAGGTTCTCGTGGGACCTCCGCTAGCCAGGCCCTGGCAGTGCTGGACGGGATGGCCGGGGCCGGGGTCGTGGATCCGCGCCCCGGTCCCAGGCTGCTGGTGGGCATGGACCCACTGCAGGATCCGGCCCCGGGCCAGCGGCACAGCCCGCGGTGGCTCGTGTCCCGCAACTCCGAGCTCAGGCAGCTGAGACGAAGGTGGTTTCACAGGTTCATCAGCGACCAGGAGCCCATGCAGACAGCGGGGTTCAAAGCGATGAAGCACACGGCTGAACACAAAGGTAAGGGACGTACCCTGCCCCTGTGCTCGTAGACTGCGCCTCTTCGTGTTCCAGTGCTTCATCACCCTTTTGACAAATAAATTGTTCCTCAGCTCCATCTAAACCTGCCCTGGTGCAGCTTGAGGCCGTTTCCTCCTGTCCCATCCCTTGTTCCTTGGGAGCAGAGCCCAGCTCCCTCCTGGCTCCATCCTCCTCTCAGGCAGTTGTAGGGAGCGATCAGGCCCCCCCTGAGCCTTCTCTTCTCCAGACTAAAACCCCCCAGGTCCCTCAGCTGTTCCCCATCACACTTGTGCTCTCTTCTTGCTTGCAGTCTCCTTGCTCTGCTCCCTCTGGTTCTGATAAATAGGGCTAATGAAGAAGAGGAGCAAATTGATGTTTTGGCAGCAATTAGGATATTTCAGATTGGGTTTTTGCTGCAGTTTCTCCTCATGTACTTTGCAGACAGGTCAGGTGCAGCTGCAGCTCCTGTTGTGGTGCCTTAACCTCTGCTTGTCACTTTGCTCCCCTCTCTCACAGAGCCTCTCAGAGAAGTCCTCCAAGGTATTCCGCATTTTCCGGCAGTGGGAGAGCATGAATTCCTCCTGAACAGGCCTCTACCTTTGGGAACTGGCATGGAGCATCACATCAGACAGGCAGAGATCTGCTTCAAGCTGCTCCCATGGCAGCTCCATGCCCTGGGCAAGGGCATACTGAGGAGCCTCCACACCAGATGCAGCCCACAGCAGCTGCTGGGCCCCCTCCTCCCTGGCTGCCTGCCTGCCTTGGAAGCCCCCTGCCTTCACAGACTGCTGCTGGAGCCCTGGGCCCTGAGGGCTTCCATAGCCCCAGCCGGAGCCAGGATGTGCTGTGGCCACATGGGGTGAACAAGGAGATGTGTCACCTCCTGAGGGTGACAGTCCTGTCCAGCTGTGACCTGCCACCAGCAGCACAGGGAGGTGATGCCAGGTGGGAATAAACATTTCAGTTTTGTTTTTTCCTTATTCTTAGTGCTTCTTCCTGGGGTGGGATGAGCTCTGGACCTGGTACGTGGTTCCTGTATCCCTCAGGATGCTCATCTTTGTGGGATCAGTGTTTAATTGTCTCATTTTCCTGTTTTCCACTTGTGCTTTTGCTGTCTCCCATACCTGATGTATAGAATCATAGAATGGTTTGGGTTGGAAGCGACCTTAAAGCTCCTCCAGTTCCAACCCACTGCCACAGCAGGGACACCTTCCACTAGAGCAGGTTGCTTCAAGCCCCTGTGTCCAACCTGGCCTTGAACACTGCTAGGGATGGGGCAGCCACAGCTTCTCTGGGCACCCTGTGTCAGTGCCTCAGCACCCTCATAGGGAAGATAATGGAGTGATGTACTTGATACCCCTCTAGCAAACTAGAGACTGAGGAGGGTGGGGGAATCCTCTCATCTCTCAGCCCTTCTCTGCCTTCTGCTGTGCCTCTGGATACTCGTTCCTTCTCCACTGGTGAGGGCTTGCCTGATCTGTTCCGTGTGTTCCCCATGGAGAAGAGAAGGTTGAGGGAGCAGCCTCTTCATGTCAGCAGGCTGGGCACAGAAATGATCCTCCTGCCTTCCTGAAAACACCTCTCTCCCTGTCTACCCTGAGGGGCTTCCTGTGTGCTGTGGGTTTGCTGTGACACCAATGGCCTGGCAGCCCTCCCCTTGTCTGTTGGAAGACAAACCTCACTCTGCTCTTAATGGTGACTTGAAGACGTCCAGCTTCCCTTTACAGCCTTGTTTCTGCCTCTTCCCTAGCTGTTCCTGCTGCCCCCCTCTCTGTGCAACAGCTTCATCCTTATCATCTGAAACTACCATTTCAGCAGCTTTGACATTCATCTCTTGACCTTCACGGCTCAGTTCTTCCTCCTTCACTGTGAAGACATCTGTGATGTGATCTGTTCTCTCTGTGCGGCGTGTGCTGCTGCTGAAACTCCTGTACATGTCCTAGTTACTGCTGATCTGGGGATGGTTTTGTTTCGACCCTGAAGTCACATATCTTCATTGTCTACTCAACTCAATTTCTGGCTGATGATGTTGTTGTATTGCCTGGAAATATAATTAAGTATTGATCACAGTGCACTCGGCAGTCAACTTAGTTAATATATTAATTATGTGTAACAGTAATTGCAGTGATGTTTGTTACCTCCCAGTGTAAGTAGCATCACGTGTGCGTTGAGAGGAAGGGCACAGAGAGACCTTGGGATGGGAAAGCTGTGTTTGCCTTTGGTTTTGCCTTTTTATAGTTGCAAGTCCCTTGGCTAGTGGTGGTCTGGGCATTGCTGGTTTGCTGGTCCTGTTGTTTATTGCCTGTTCCTGCTAGTTATTGTCTGCTGGTCATAAATTACCAGAAGAAGCCTTACACCACTTCAGTGGTTCCTGCTAAATCCTCTCATCTGTTGGAAGCCAGGCTGCAGTACTTCCAGTTAACATCCCGCCTTCTGGGGGCTTCCTGAAGAATGCCAGCATCCCCATTTCTCAGACAGAGCCAGTGTCTGTCAGCAGGACCAGAAGTGCTGAGCCCTGGGATTCCTTCTGCCTCTTTTCCTTTATCTTCATCCAAGGAAAGATCCAGCTGCAGTTCTTCCTACTGACTGCATCCCTGCCTTGTCAGGCAGTTGAGGTGGAGGTTCCTGCAGGCACTTGTTTCACCAAGTCATACTGGGATGTGGTCCCATTGCCCATCCTGACCCATTGCAACTGAAAGAAATCATTTCAGATTATACTGTGTGTCTGCATCATTCCCATGTCCTGCTTTTCCCAGTTGTGGGGAGGGAAAATGGCTTTAGATGTTAAACCTGGAGCAAGGTTTTCATGGTGTAATCCCAGCTGGCAATTAAGTTCCACACTCCCCCCTTCCTCCTTCAGTGGGATGGAGGGGACAATTGGAAAGAAAGGTAAACCCCATGAGTTGAGATAAGAACAGTTTAATAATTGATATGAAGTAATATAATAATAATAATAGTAGTAGTATTGAAAAGAGAGACAACAAAAAGAAAGAGGAATAAGACCCAAGACAGAGAAGTGTGTTATCAACATTATTCTCGGACTAAATCCAAACCACACAGCACTGTGCCAGCTACTAGGGAGGAAATTAAATCTACCCCAGCCAAAACCAGGGCACAAGGAACTGAGGAAAACTCAGTGTTCCTACTAACACACTACTGAATCCACGAAATACATTATCTGGAGATGCTGAGGGGAAGGTGGGACTCCAGCAGCAGCTCCACAGCTTGTTCTAGGATGTTCTAGACAACCTTCAGTGCGCGGCTGGGCTGCTGCCAGTGCTGCAGTGGCCTCTGACAGTGACATAGCTGTCTGCCTCAGGCGTCTCGCACTCTGTGCCTTTGCAGTTCCTCTGAGCATCTTTAAATACTTAGTCATTCCCTCTCTTGCCTTTTGTGTGCCCTTTCTCCCCCTCTAGCACCTCATCAGGCCACAGCATTGGCACTGAGGGAAATGCAGCTGAAAACACAGAGCAGCACAGTTCTCTGCTGTGTGTTTTGAGGAGAAATACCTGTGGTTAAAACACAGTTATAGTGAACATGAATATGGATAAATGTCAGTTATGTCCAAATCTCCCATGCACTGCTTGCAGGAACTACAGAATTGTCCGAGGTGTGGGGTGGCTTCAGCTCTCTACAAATGTTCAATGGTAAGATCCAGTATTTGGGATAGAACAAGGCTTTTGTCTGCAGTCCCATTAAAGGAGCTCTTCAGAAACTAAGGACTGAAGTGAAGAAATTCAGGTGGGAAGAAATCTGCCTGTTGTCAAACCTAGGGAAGGAGTTGGGGACTGGTTTGCAGGATCACCACTAAATCCTTGCGTTGAGAATATAATAACAAGTACAAGTGAGCAGGGCAGGCTCCTCTGAGGAGCTAAAAGAGCATGTATGGAATGATAGGTAAGAATATACATGAAAAGAGAAATGTCAGGTACCAAACCAAATGCAAATTATAGGAACCAGTGGCAGGAAATGGAAAACATTCCGTAGGGAATGCCCATTTAATTGTCTGGTAGCTCATATACAGCTCAAAGAGAAGGACATTAAAGTAGCTTAGTGTTTCCTGGCATTTTGCATAAATGACAAGCACCAGGCAGAATCAAATCGTGTACCACTTCCAGCTCTAGAGCTTTCACTGTGTCACACTGCAGAAGGTATTGAACTTGTCCAAGGACAGTGTAGGCAAAGGCAATCTTATTAGCAGGAATGGAAAGGATATTTGGGGGGAAATCTCTCTAAAATAGAAACCTGCAAGGCACTGTCAAAAAGCATAGGGAGGTGTCACTAGTCTGTGTCCCTTAGTAAGCCCTGAGGAGAGAATCTGCCCGTTGCTAAACATGAATTACTTTTGGGCTCAGAATCTCATTCCAGATATTTATTGCTGTTTAAGCTTTTTATAGGGTTTTATATTCGATTCTTCCCACTGCTCCCCACTGAAACTGCACTATCCCCACAAACATCTCTTGTGTGCGGATCTGTTGCTACAGTACACATTTTCATCCTCTGTGGAAGGGCCTTTGCTGACTGTCCAGGCTGTGTTGTGCTGCAGACTCCCTGGGCTCTGCTGTGGTGGTCCCCCTTTGTTGTGGCTGTGGTTTTGTATGAGCCTTAAAAGTACTTGCTGCAGGAGGCAGACAGCTCAGAAGGACACCTCTGCATGCCCCCAGTGCTTTGTGGGTTTGGGTTGTGATGGCAAACCTGTGAGTTATTATTGCCTTACAGATGTGTGCTGAAGGAACCTGGTTGCCAAGGTGACTTCTCAGATTCTGGTTTGGCAAGGGCAGGTATTTTCTGCCAAGGGAGCCACGGATCTGTGTGCTTTCCTTGCTGCATGGAAACTGAGGCTGAGCTCAAAAAGGAATCATCATAGAATCCCAGACTGGTTTGGGCTGGAAGCTCATCCAGTTCCAACCCCCTGCTGTGTTTTTACAAAGGTAGGTAGGGACAGACAAGGGGAATGGCTTTAACCTGCCAGAGGGGAGACTGAGATGAGCTCTTAGGCAGAAGCTCTTCCCTGTGAGGG
>JANHGB010025939.1:0-38168 GCA_026283785.1 Coracopsis vasa | reverse complement strand
TATTATTGGTGGCAGCAGTAGTGATTTGTGTTATACCTTAGTTACTGGACTGTTCTTATCTCAACCCGTGGGAGTTACATTCTTTCAATCCTCCTCCCCATCCCTTCAGGAGCTGGGGGAAGAAGAAGCAGGGAGTGAGAGAGTGGCTGTGTGGTTCTGAGTTACTGACTGGGCTTAAACCATGACAGTGGAATTCACAGAACAGATGATCATGCAAGGGTTGCAATGCAAAGATGATAATCAGCCCTCAATTATCAGTATGATTCGGTAGGTAAAGTATTTCAACTTAGAAAAAAAGGTGCTGTTATTACTGCAACATCACTGTTCTGTCTCTTGCTTCAATTTCCCAGTCTAAAAAAATGAGCATGATTCCTGTTTTGCAGTAAAGCTCTTTCTAATCTAGAAGCACCTGCCTATATACAAAAGATAATATTTTGAATCTTGATTTCAGTCTTCTGCAGCTTCCATTTATTTAGTTAGGTCCACACCAGTCTGTCATTATATTACTAAGGATTATACAAATATATGGTTTGGGTTGGGAGGCACCTTAAAGGTCGTCTAGTTCCAACCTGCCTGCCCTGGGCATTTTGCAGTTCTTTTGATCCTCCTTCTTTCCCCTTTACCTATTTGGACTGTCTGCAGACTGGGTCAGTGTTTCTTTTCATAAGACCTGATAGGGCAGGAGGACTCTTCATTCACCATTTCATCTGAATATAGAACATTGAACTGGTCCCTAACTAGTGCCACTGCATCCATTAAAACTACATTTGCAAAACCACGCTTACAAAAAAAAAAAACAAAACACCCAAACATGAAACTGCAAAATTTCAACAGATACTTTCCTTCACCTGGTGTGCTCGAGTGCCAGCCTACCACATCCCCTTGTCACCTACCAGCATTTCCAAATCTTCACCACAGTCTTCACAGGTCCAAGTTTTCCCCAGTCAGCAGTAAAATCCTCCCTGGATGCCATTCATCCCAGTCAATGTTACAAATCCTACCTTATTCAAATGGAAAATTTCCTATGAAGCATGTACACATTAGAAGGAAGTGTTCTTCCTTCTTGTCCTGAAAAGTGAGAAAAGGATGTTTGAGAAGAAGAGAATTTCTGTGATAACATTTGGGCATCATTTTCTGATCTCATTGGCTCAAGACTGAGGGTGTCTGCCCTCTGAGTCACCATACACTATACTTGCTATCTGCCAAGATCTAATAAGTAATAACAAAGAACTATTAACAACCACATGGCAGCTTTTGTTTCAAGATGACCGTATTAAAAAAAAAAAAAAAATACTTAAGTAGATAGAGGACAAATAAACTGTAATTTCACTCTAGCTTTAAGACCTACTTGAAGTCTTGGATCACTTTTCAAAAGATAAGTATCTCAGTTGAGCTGATGTCTCTGTTACACTCTTCATCAGAAAGTAAAGATTGAAATGCTAGTCTGCTGGTTTTTCTAAACTTATAGGACGACTTCTGGTGGTCAAGGAAATTCTACATAAGATAACAGAAAAAAATGGTATTTTATGTGTGAAAAGTTTGTGTTATCAGCCTGTTGGGTCCTGCAATGGCCTGTGTTCTCTTCAATACCCAAAGTATTAAATGTTTTTAAGTAGTGCTCTCTGCTGAGAAGTGAGTTTATATTTGTAGGTTTTAAGGTGAGTCCATGTGTGCAAAAAATATTTTCTTCTGTTTTGTAGCAGAGCAAGATTCATTGGTCTGTCAGCTTGCAAAGAAAATCACCCAGTTCTTGCTGGCTTTCTTCAGAATATTACATCATTTATAGAATACGTGACCAGCTTGTGCCTCCCAAGTTGCTGTTAAACATCCTTTATTTACACTGTGCTAATACTGAATAGTCCAGTGACAGCTCTAGACCATACTTCGCTGGATCCGGTAGACATGACAGAACAAAAAAGGCAGGTCTAGTAGGTAAGAGTTGACTGAGAATCTGCTTTTGCACCTTCCCATTTCCTATAATGTAACTTGGGTTGGCAAAACTTTAATCAATGTAGTTATTCTCTTCTGGTATGAAACTAAGAATGTGCAGACTTGAAAAGCATGGTGATGAAAGTCAGGGTGAGCATGTCTTTTTCCCCTAAGCATTCCACTTCCCTTCCATGTATTTGCCTTGGTAAAGCACATGTGATCTGCAACTTTCCATCTCCTCAGAAACATTTAATAGGCAGGGTTTAACAGTGATTATCCAGGTTAGCACTTGGGAAATATAGCCTGAAGGTAAAAATTAGGAAGAACTGCCTGAAGTTGACCACGAAACTCTGAAGAGAGTACAATGCACAGGAGGGAAAACCTACCAAGCAGTTTTAAGTGTTATTTTTCAAGTTCATTAATAAATGTAGAGAATTTTAAAAAGTGAAATATGCTTCCTGAAGTCCTGAGGGGTTTTACTACCAACTGTCTGAAAAATATCATTTTTATAGATAAGCCAATTAAAGGGAAATAAGGCTTTTGCATCATATCGTGAGTACTAAACAGGGAATTTAAAAGGATCTGTTTCTTCTTAATAATTTAATAAGATTTTGTGGTTTGTATTCTCATAATGGGAAGTTGAAGAAAAAAACATTTTTTATAATTTCTATTAGAAGTGAGTTATTTATTGATTTGGGACATCTGAGGACAGGATTCTTTATTGCTGTATGTAGTTTTCCAATAGCAACTATTGCAGTTTAAAGGGGAAAAGGCTCTGAAATGGTGATTTATAGTCCTGCATAAAGGTGATAAGGGAGGAGCCCAAATACAGTCCTCCAATTAGCCCAATCCCACTGGCTCTGAATAGTGTAAAAGCTCTTAGTTATCTCAGTAGGCTTTGTATCCATCTGTTAACTCTCTTGCTCAGGCTAGAAGCAGCAATATGATAGAGGTGTCGCCTGACATTTTTGTCATTGGAAAGGGAGAATCCTGAGTAGCCTCGTTAGTCCAAAACAAATTGTATTTGGATCTTCAGGAAGTTTCATACTAGGAAACTAGCCAACTTCCATTCCTTCAACTAAGCTCAGGTTGTGAACCTAGAATGCTTTGCTGAGCGTAAGTACATAACTCAGCTTTGCAGAGAAGCGCCCAAGGACAACATTCTGCTAAGAACAGAGAGGGAGAGAAAAAAGGGAGAGAGAGACTGAGACATATGCTCTGCTGTGGATTGCTTAGTATTCATGGAGACATGTATTAGCCCCTGCAGACATACCCAGGTACCTAAGGGAGACTTTATCTGAGCCTACCTAAATTAGCTTTTAAAGATGCACAGCATAAAAGAGCATTCTGACTCCTTGTTTATGATTATAACTAGTCAAAGTACTTTTGTTTAAACCTTTTTTTCTTTTTCATAGAAATGAGTTTTTGAATAAAAAGAATGTTTCAATGGATAATTTTTGTTAGGTCCTCCAAAAAAAACCCAACCCAACAATTAACAGATATTGAATTTCATATTTTCATTCAGTTTCAGCTTTTGTCAAATAACTGATCCCATAGTCAGTTTAAAAATTGTACAAGGCATGTGTGAGCAGGTAAACTACAGACACACAAAACTCTTTAAAATAAGTTGATGATTATATGCATGTAGTCTTATTGTCACGGCATGGTACCAGTTCAGGTCTTCATAGGAGCACAGGCCAATTTATTTTGTCTTCATTCTTGGAATGACAGCAGAGCAGGATCTGAAGAAAGGAAGCTGGAGGGATAAATAGCATGTCCCTCTGTTCCTCCTCTCTGCTCTGTATCTCCTGCCCTTTCAATTGATCTGATTATTCTGCTCTGCCACAAGATTGCCAGTCTTATTTCTCCTACAGAAAGGAGAAAAAGAAGGGCCTGGATTAAGAAAGTGGGAAAACCTCAAAGGAAATAGAAAAAATAAAAAGCAGAGTAGTACTAATAAGCTCATGTAAACTTTTGAGGAAACCTTCTTAACTCCCAAATAATTCCAGTAATTGTCTTCTGTGAAGGTGGCAATGAAAACTTGTATTCTGTTTTCCACTGTTCAGGCAAGAGATAGTGATGAACAAATTGGACAACAAACTCTGCTCAAACAACTACCCTTTTTTCCTAGACACAAGCTGAATATGCAGCAGCAATTACTTAGGTGTTCTGGGAAGTCTTTGAGAGTAAACTGATGCTCAGTTTGCCTAGGCAAAAAGTCTAGCCCTCAGTAAGCTCCTGTGAATTTTGCTTGGCATAATATGGCAGAAAGCATGTTAAGGGCTGCATAAGCTAAACAGATTCCAATTTTCACCCCAGCCTTGTGGATGGGAGATAAGATTTTGTTTTGGCATCTGACTCAAGTAACACGATTATATATTACTTATCAGCTGATACGGTTCAGTGCAATACCCTTTATACTTTCTCTCTGTTCTGCATACACTGGAGAAAGGAAGATTGTAATATATAACTGTGCTCCTATAAAGGAACACAATGAAACATGCGTGCACTATATATTACTCCTTGGTATAAAAACCCCGAGCATAGCCGTATATTATCTGTGTGATGTCATCTGAGAATTCTGAACTTTTTTTTTAACACAAGGTATTGCTCACAGTTGGGAAAGGGCTGATACTTTATAACACAGATATAAGTGTATATGTGGTTGAGTGCATATGCACGACTGCATGTGCAGGTGTCTACGTGCATGAGCATTCCTCTGGCTCTATATTTGGATTTAGTTTAATTCTTTGTTTCTTATTGTGTCAGACCTGCATTGTCTGTGTACAAGGAAGAAATGATAATAATGATTGAGCTGTCAGTCGTGCTTGACCTGCTCCTGACAAAAGGTTGTGTTGAAGGAAGAGAATGTGAAGCTGTTAACCTATAGCAGTAGACTGTATATAAAAAGACCCAAACTGGCTCAAGATGGCAATAAAATTAACAGAAGATGTGGAAAAAATACAATCTGGTATGTAGGCATTAAACCTGAAGCCAGGGGTACATCATAAGCTATTAGCATTGCTTTAATGAACCCAAAAGTGAGACTGCTTTTTTCACCAGCTAAGGATCCTTTCAAGAAAGACAAAGTGCAGCTGAGTGCAGACTGTAATTCCCCTGAATGAGGAAGAGTGCCATGTAAAGTTTGCATTGACTTTCTTTTTTTTCCTTTTTAATGTGAGATTCTGACTTCAAATTTTGCTCACGTAGGAAATTTTTAGCTTTCACAATTTTGCTTTCAGGAAGCGGGAGAGTGGCAGGAGGTGTGGTGGTTTCTGCACTAATATCTTTATGCCATTTCCAGCATTATCATTCACAGATATTGAATGTTAATACTGATGGTACACAGCATTATACTGAAGATAATGTTATTCTGTTTAAACCATTATACTTGATTTTATAAGCTTTTCCTTTCCCATTGTTTTTTTCAGGGACAACTTCATTCAGAGTAATGGAGCACTGGGTATTAAATAAGTACGCCTGCAGTCCAATAAACTCAGTATGATGCTCATCTTGTTACTATACTTAATCTAAATCACCTTTTTTATGCTCTGCTGGAATGGCATTTTCAAAAGACTGTATAGTACTAAATTAATGTATATGTCAGTAAGGATTTGCTAGATAGATCAAATCTTTCTGACAAGTACATTTGTTCATTATTATTTACTACACACTCTAGTTTGAAAGACAATTTTTGTGATCAGATCATCAAAATTTATTGTCATTTTGGCAACATCTTCCCACTTTTCTGTTTACCTTCTTTCTTGCCTGTTGTGTGCATAGCAGCCTCTGCCTAACAGAAGTTAACTTTACATGGATTATATCACCAGTATGTTAAACAGATCTTTTCTCTCCCTGTCAAGCTGGTTTATGTCACAGAAGGTGCCTAAGCATTAAAGTAAATGTTAAATACAAGGTTTCTAAGAGCAACAGTATGAATCTACTATAGTTACAGACTTAATAAACAGCAGAAAATATTTTCTTATGAAATCACCAATTCTCGACAAGCATATTTACATATTAATTTTTTTTTCAGGCCACAGCTTCAGTAGATATAAATCAATACATTGATCTCAAACTGAAGGCTTGCCTCTGACATTGAAAAATACCATGCAATTATGTGAATCTTCAATGTATTTTGCTCTTTTAATTAATTTATTTATTTTTAATCATGGCTAAATTTAAATAAAATCAATTTAATTTAACTTTTAGTTAGCAGAAGGTAAGTGAGGAAAATAAGGAGTTTTCCTGTCTGGAAGGATTTTTCCTTTACCTCATCAAGTGTAACATGGCAAAAGTGCTTATAAAATTGCTGATGTGAGCATGTGCTGGAAACTGTCCAGGGAAAGAAAGCACTGTTCTTTAGAACATCAGAAGGCAAGCACCAATACCACACCTATGAAAAATCTATCTTTCTTCACCACTGAGGCACAGCATTATGGAATTACATCTCTACAAGTCTGTGTAAGTTTATAAATCCAGAAAAATACTTTAGGTCCAGAGTATTTCCAAGCTTATACCTTTGTTTAACAAAGCTCACAAAAATAGGCAAGGAGTCAAATAAACCTCTCATAATTAAAATTGTATTAGAAGTTTCTTACACTTTAAATTATGACACAGGGCATGCTACTGAAGGTTCACTGAAAGTCAGTGACACTATTTTCAAGTGACAAAGCCAAGGAAGAAGTAAGGGGTACCTCAACAGCTTGCAAAATGAGTAGTAGGTTACTAAGATTTAAATGAGGATTTAATCACTCAAAGACAGATTGTGGTACCTTCAAATCAGAACTAATTGCTTAAAAAACCCTCCCAAATTACTGAAAACACTGTCAATGCAGCTAAGATCCAAATAGCAGATTGCATCCATGGCTGCTTCATGTCTCATCAAGGCTAAGTGGAAAATACTAATGCATCAAGCACAGTGATAAAACTTGGGGGGAAGGAGGAAGACTCTAAGGAATTATAGGCTTTCCTGTGAATTCCCATCTTGCTGGTTAAACTCTGATTTCCTATAAGTCAGTACTAATTAAGTCTCAGAGTAAATGAAACACAAAACGAAAATTTACCAAGAAAATTGAAAGAATACTAATGATTTCACAAATTTCATTTGTATAATATATTTTTTTTAAATCTTACTTTTTTTGGTTTGTTATTTACATTTCTCAAGAGATAGGAGAAAAGTTCAAATACTGACATTGCATGTCAGTTTTACCTAAGCAGTTTAACATTTTTCCGCAACCAGTACCAAAATCTGTCTGCTCATTTGGCTAGTTAGAGATTATTAAAGAACTTGGATGCACAGTCTAACTCATTAGTTCTCCTCAAGACAATTATGGAGACCTCTTGGGAAACTGGGAGTCCTGGCAGGTTAGGGCTTGAGCCAGAGTTTCTGGTCAATGGAAATGAATTACAAATCAAAGAAATCTGTTTGGGGAAATTGGTTAAAACCATGGTGTCCTGAGTAACGTTATAATTGTAACAAACTGCCACGTTCCACTGGCTTCAGTATTTCTTACTTATTCACATTAGGCTAGTTTGGATTTCCTATTTCCAGCTGAGCTTATAAGCAGGTCTGTTAGGAAGATTATCTTATAGTTGGTAGGTCTGGTACAGAGTCAGGCAGAGCAATTACACAAGGAACTCTGGGTTGTTTGTTTTTAAGTTTCTTTTCTTACAATTGCATTTTGAATGTGAAAGCTTTTGCTCTGCAATCCTGAAGCATTCCCAAAAAGTTGCCTCCTTTTTTTTTTTTTTTTTTTTAATTAGCTTCTTTTGCTGCTGCACTTTGCAGTGCTGTCAACTCCACCTCTTCCTCAGATTAACCGAATACCAGACTGTACCACCAGGCATGTGGTGTCATAAGTACTGTTGCTGTAAATACAGTAGTCAGAGATTCATAAAGGAGGAAATATGACAACTGAGCAGGTCAGAGAAAGCAAATGCTGGATACTAATGTAATTTACACAGTGTAAAACAATGTCAATGAAATCTACAGAGCTACATAAGTTTAAATAAAAAGTAAATAAGAAGAACCCTATAGAATGGAAAAAACTGCTCAAGGTAATACAATATCATATTACAAAATTTAATGTAAAATTCCAGATGAAAACTTAAGCATTTGTGATGTGCTAAAACTCTTCTTAAAATTACTTCACAGTGATGAGGGCATGGTCTCCTTTTTTAATTATTCACTGTTCATTCTGCCTTTTAGTCCTTCTATTCTTAGAAAATATACTCTGCAAAAATGAATTTGAATAGCTAGAGTGGGATAAGACTTTCAAAACAGACAGTATTTCACCCTTCAGCCATAAGCACAGGAATACAGCATGAAAACTTTGACCATACCAAGTTGTTGGCTCTTGTTTTCTTTGTATTAGAATTCTGGTTATCCTAGGTAGGCTGGATTTTTTTTTCTTAGCTAAAAGTTATTTTATTTGAACTGGAAAGGGATTTACTGTGGAGCTGTTTAAAAACAAACAAACATAACATATTGGCAGAGACATATGCAAAAGATTCATATATACTGCATCTGCAGTGATGTCAGGAAATTCAATATGAATCTCCCTTAATAATCTTTAGCAGCTCAGCTATATGCCTAGATAGAAAAACATCTTCGTGTACATTTGATCTTTGTTTCTAACTTGACCCATAATATAAGTAGACTTGGGAACCACACCACACACTGGGGTTTTATTGTGGTTTCTTTTTCTATTACTTTATAGCATCATCAAAATATTAACATCAAAACAGATGTAAGCTAAAAATATAATGGTGCTTTTAAGTCTTACCTTGCTAACCTTATCTTGGAAGTGTGCAGAACGTGGACTATATCACTGCTATTTAAAAGGCAAAAATGATAGAGTGGTTATCTGCCTTTGGAGGACTATGGTTTCTTCCACTGAAGAAGTGAAGAAGAAAAAGAAGACATAACATCTAGCAGAAAAACAACCTACAAGCAAACTTTATTTGACTTCTCAGGGATATTAAAATCTCACAGTTTCATTTTGTGTTTCATGGGTTGTGCAACATGTAGTCCCACAAATCTTGGAAATTAGAGAGATTCAGGATCTGTTGTACCTGCTTGGTTACAGGCAGTTGCTATTTACCCTCAGGGCAGGCAGCTCCATCTGCTATGTTCAAACAAGACCTAGAAAATTCACACATTGATTTCAGAGATGTCTCATTTTCTCAGTTCCCACCATCATCTGATATCAGGTTCCTTGTTCTATTAAAGCCTGGGAGAAGAAAACATGGATATAAAGTGTAGATATCTGCTTTAGACAAAACTGCGGGATCTTATGATGTGTCTGAGCTCTTGGCTAGGGTGGGTTGGAGAATTAGTCATAAAACTGTTCTTTATAAGTGGTCCTGCTTCAAAAGTGGCATGTGGAAATAGTGACGAATTTGCAGATTGGAAAATTGAGTTGCTCAGCTTGGCAATTAATGTTTAATAAAATCGTTAGTTTTTAAGTTATAGGGTCAAAGAGGTTGCAGAGAAGGAACAATAAAAGTCATCTTCTGAAAAAAGTGTCAGAGGCAGCAAGTCAATCCAAAGAGCAATTTTCCAGCAAAGGCATATCTACCTAAGAGACAATGGGAACTCCAGACCTTACTTTCCATGCTGTTTCTCTCACAGTTTCTGTCTCTTACAGTTTTATTTTACTTTTCCTTTTAGAAAATACATGACATGAGAACATCCAGCTGCGTATGGAAAATTCAATAGCTTTTGTGATTTAAATCAATATGATTTAACAAGTCGTTGTTTTGCTATTCATATTTGAAAAATCACTGCAATTATAATTCTGCCATAATAAAGTGTTCTTTACATTCATAGCCTTTCACAATCCTTGTTCAATTGCTAACTTTCCTCACACCTCTGGTAGTATCAGATCTCTGATAATTATCTCCCAATTATACTACAGTTTCCTGGCCTATCTTAAAGACAGCTGTTGCATCAGCTTCTTGGGAGCTACTATCATTCATACTCAAGGTCTTTGTAGAGGTTGCGACTGATAACAAAACAACTGTTTTATGGTCTACAAAGCTCACAAGGCTGTCAAGCCTTAGACTTCTGGCTGTATTTAAAGGTAGAGCTGGAGAAGTGAGAAGCAAAAGTAATAACAAGCATTTTTCTACAGAATTGACCAGTTTTCATTTTGGTTTACATTCTATTTCATGGTTTATCGCCCAGCTGAAATAATATTATTAATGCTCAGGCCTTCTTATGACTTATAAGTTAAGGACCTATAAGTTAAAAAATTATTGGGGATGTCTGTAAATTATGGTCCTACAAATTAAGAACCTTCTATAAATGGGGCTGACATAAAGACCGTAAAACCTACCCACGTAAACTAATGTGCTTGGATATTGCTGTTGTACTGTGCTGTGCTGGTGCATTATTTTGGTCCAATATGAAAGCATCAATTGGTCTGACTGAAACATGGCATTTGAGAACCAGTGGGGTTTTTTTTCTTTTTTTCACCCTGCACACATGAATTTCTAAGTCATTTTGATCCATCCTAGATGTGAGAAATGCAACACTGAACATTTTTGAGGGGGGTTGGGGAATTTTTTAAAAAACAAATTACTGTAATTTGTATGTGACGTGTTTTGGCAACCTTGAGCCAGGTATAGACAATTTCCACTGAACCTCTTAAAATAAATGAAGGGCTGAAAATAACAATGAGTGAAAACAAGCTGCTGATGAAGGCTTGGTAAAAGTTTTCCAAAAGACAATCTGAGGTTTATTGTGCAAACACAGTAAGGTACTCTAACTACAGGATAGGTTTCTTTTTTTTTTATTTCCTAGTACATATCCCGTCATTAACAAGATGAAGGCTTCAACCATCACGAATTGTGGAGGGTAAAGTGTCAATTGTTTGTAGACTGAGCATTGCCACCAGCATACACAGCCACAAATCACTGCAAAAATCTGGGAAAATGAAAATGTCCTGTTGAATCAATAGGATTGATGCAAACTCAAAGACTGGAGT
Organism: Coracopsis vasa; assembly: GCA_026283785.1. Lineage (NCBI taxonomy): Eukaryota > Metazoa > Chordata > Aves > Psittaciformes > Psittacidae > Coracopsis > Coracopsis vasa. The sequence continues at coordinate 27,246 of JANHGB010025939.1, read as the reverse complement.
AGTGTGAGTGGCATCTTGTGAATTTTCTTGTTGTTTTCTACTTGATTCATCTGGCTTTTTTCCATACTTTATAAGCAGATTAGCTGAATAATTTTTACTGTTCTGTCTTTCTGTTCTAGAATCTTATGAACATAAAATTCCCACTTGAATCCAGTCTAATACCAGATTTTATTAATCGATACTAGATTTTAGTGCAATTTAAAGCAATTTGAACTAAAATATTAATTATATTAATATTAAATTTATTAATATTAAAGTTTAGGACCAAGATCTCTCTCAAACACAGCTACTTATTAGAAGTCAAACAGACTTGCAAATATGTTTCTTTCTTTTCAAAGAACCATGCAGTTTCCAAAACTGTATTGATTATAGTCAATATATATATATAGGTTGATTTCTAAACCCAGGGTTAAAATAATTTTATGTACATATAAGGCTTTTTTAATAAATTGAAGTGTTTCTTTATTTTGTTTAATGTTTTACAGATCATTTTTCTACTTCCTTCCAGTGGAGTGATTATTCATTTTGAGTGTATTTATCCCACCATCAAGTATTATTTTTCCTTCTTTAAAGCTAAATTTGAGATTAGCCTACAGGTTTGGTATTTGATAAGAAATCTTTCTGTCTGGGGAGTCTAACAGTGTCTCAGTCCTAAATAACTGGTTTAAGCCTTCCTGTCTCCCCAGCTTATAAAACAAGGATAATAAGTACTTCACAAACAGGGCTGCTGTGAGAATTCGTCAGTTAATGTTTGAAGACAGGCATGCTGATGATTTAGCATTAACCTATAAGAATGTGTGACTCTGGAGTTTAGGTTTCACTGATGCAATTCCTATTGATGGAATAACTAACAGATGAAGGAATATCTCACTCAAGACGTTCTCCAGCAAATGTGTGCCCTCTGGAGTATACGATACTACTTAATCACCCACAATGTCTTCACCTTCACAGCAATATCTCTAGCATTGCTGCTGAACATGATCACACAGTGTACATTTTAACCTGCACCCAAATACTGAGCCTTTATTGGTTCATATGCCGTTAGGCATAAACAAGGCTTAAAAGAATACCCCAGTAAATGAACACTTGCAAAGACTAATTAAAGTCTTCAAGGGGTACTACACTGGGACAGACAGGCTTCTAAGTAGTGACTTGGTGTTTGTACAAGAAAATTTATGAGGTAAAAAATGTAATAGATGTCAATTAGTCTCATCAGTGAGACTATTGCAACCTGCAGCCGAAGATCACTTAACCCAAAGAGTTGTGGTCAATAAATTTACAAACAAACTAGATTAATTATTTTAAGTTGCTGTAACTGACCTCCCTTTCTATGAATTATCAACTAATGAATGAAAAGGATTAACGAGCAAGGTGAGGAGTAAAGACCTGCCAAACAGGTGGAGCAGCACACAGCTATAAAAGAAGAAATGATGGTACTTCTATGAACACTGCAGAATCTTACTCTGCCTGAGTTTTCTCTCCCTCTCTCTTTCCTCTTTCTCTTCCCTTCTCATTTCTCTTTGGTCTTGTATTTGTTTGTTTGGGTTTTTTTTTCTTGCTTCCAATTTTAACTGAAAAACCAAAATTCCACAGTCAATAGAAATCCCTGTATGCTAAAAATGCCAGAGAAATCTGCTAAGGTGTTAATTATAAAAGTTATCAGAGTCAGATATTCATCCCCACTCTTCTTCTTATTTCCATGTTCCTCTGCAATGCACCAGTGTATTTCCTTTCTTATCCAGTTTCTATATGATGGGTATTGCAACGATGTATATTTCATTTCTAAACACTTTTAAAATCATCTGTTTTTTTTATCTCCTATTCTTTCAGGGTTTTATTTTCTTCTCATGTCAGGGTTGTTTATTTTATTTGTTGGGGGTTTTTTTGGTGTTGGGATTTTTTTGGTTTTGGGTTTTTTTTGGGGGGGTTCTGTTGTTTGGGTTTTTTTTTTCTTTTTTGTAAGAAAAATCTTTTTATTTTATACCGATTTAAGATTTGTTTTAGTGGCCTCAACTTTTGTACAATGTTCCAGCAGTGTCTAAATTAAGTACTATAAATTGACTGTCCATTGTAAATCTGTAATATTGTGTCCCCAGCTGCTAGGAAAAAATAATAAATCAAATTCAATCAAGCTTTACAAGTGGGAACCATAAAGTATGAACTTTATTGATCATGTCTATATGTATGAGTATTCACATAGCAGTTATTAAATTCCTGAAATCCTGTCCCAAAATAAGCTGTAATCAGGACACAATCTCTAGGTTGGTTTCTTAGATTTTTTTTTTTTTTCCCTTTGTTTCATTTAAGATCTAAGTTTGGAACTTGGCACAAATATTCCTTGGCAGGCTATTACTGGAAATGCTATGTTGAATGATATCCAGGATGAAAGAATCAGATTTGATTAACATTATAGTGCATTTATTATTCCCAGAAGCAGGATGGAATGGCATACACTCTTGGACATAGTTGAAATCCCAGCCTAAGCTGAATCTCCAGAATCAACAAAAAATTGTGCAAAATCAAGTATGTTACCCAGTTAAATGAAATATCTTTGATCTAATGATGTGCTTCTTGCGCTTAAAGAAAAAGTTCTGGTAGTTTTGCGTTATGGACTGCTTAAAAATAGAGATGTGTGGGCTGTCAAATATTTTCTGTGACAAAGATCTGATGAAGTAATTATCTGCAAAAAATATTGGGTCCAATTTCTGTTACCCAGACCCTTTTAGAATTCACAAGGGGGTGATTTTGGCAGCCTGTCAGCAGGAAAACAAGAGAATGAGTTTTGAAACATTAATAAAAGTTGAAAACAACAGCTTTTGAGACATCTGAATTGTCATCCACATGCATGTGAAGAGGTTGCCAGGTGAGAAAATAATAAGGTAAGCTGACGGAAGGTAACACAGGACCAGAAAAGAGACACTGGACAGATATATTCAGAAACCTGATGTGAAATTTAAACTGTTGTCTTTTTTCTGAGCTCTTTCTGGGTGGCATCTCTCACAAACCCAGAAAAGAAGTCCTTATGCCCTGTATCCATAAACGCACACCCACTGTGTTTAAACACCCACAGTAGAACAGATCCCCATTTCTGTCTGCTTTCACTGAGAAAGTCATTAGGTCCCAACTGAAAAAGGAGGAAAACTGTAGTCACTCAGAGATAACAAAGTCAGGCCAGTAAGGAATGCAGCTACAGCTGCTATAACCAGCTAGATAACTTCTGCTTGGGAAGCAGAGGAAATCCTGGTACCTCATTGCAACAACCACTGCACCTTCTATTTTAGCTTCTCTATTACCATATATAGAAGAAACATGCTCATAACTATGTGCAAAAACGAGAGAGTTCGAAGAACATGCTTTGTAGGAGGCTGTCCTCAATCTGCAAATTTTGAAGAGTTCTGTCTTTTTTCACTGAAAATCCTACACACACAAAAAAAAAAAAAAAAAAAGTCCTGGTTTTGCAGTTTCCTTCTCATCTTTTCTCTCATTTATCACTATCAAGGAATTTTTTAAAAATAAATAAAAAGAGCATAAGCACAGGCAAAGGCAAAATGATAAAAAAATATTATAGGTTTATTTTCTACCAAGTAGTTTTTTGCTCAGTTTGTCACCTTTACATACATAAATATGTGCACCATATTAAAAAAAAAACAACCACAACAACAACAAAAAAAACCCAAACAAACAAAAAAAACTAAAAAAAAAACAAAAAAAAGAAAACCAAAACAAATCCAAACTTAAAAAAAATATATATATAAATTCTTAGTCTCCCTGTCAAGGACAAAATTCTGAAAAATCTTCAAAAATTATCTGCAAATCCATATCTGTATCTTTTGTATAGATATGAAAGTTTACCTTTCAATGTAGTGTCCAAGCAAGCTGGATAGAATGCACACAGATATATTTCACTGATATCTCAAAAGGAAAAAAGTGCAAACTACCAGAGCAGAGGATTTTTAGCCTAAAAGACACTTTATGTCACAGAACAACAACAAGGACTCAAGAAAGTTATTGAAGAGTTAGGAGCTAAGGACTTTGGATAAAATTTTCAGAAGAAAATGTAAAACTATTGACCTGAGTCAAGTCTTGGATTCAGACTCCTGTTTTCTCACTGTGGCAGTATTAGAGGTCTTTAATAACAAAGTAAATTTTATTTAAAGTTCTTTTAAAGTTTATTTAATCCATGTGAAAGTATTAAAAATGCCTTAGTCTATGTAAAAATAGGCCCTATATATCTGAAGTAAATGACTTGGACCTTCCTCAAAACAGCCCAAGAAAAATGTTTCCAGATTTTTAAGCCTGTGCCCTAAATGCCTATGACTTGTATTTTAGCTGTACATGAGTTACTACACTGGTTGTGAGGCAACATATGTGCTTGTCCTGCTTTCTCTCATTTAGAAGGTGTGGTAACACCAATGTGTCACTATATAGGTCTTAAAATATCCCAAAATCCATTCCATGGGAAATTATAAATATTTAACCTTTGTCTTCATCTTACATTTTTATGAGAAAATCAGCTAACCACATATAGTGCAATCAGGAAAAAAAAAAAACCAAACAAAAAAAGAAAAACAAAACACACACACACACACCCCTGCCCCCAACCCCAAAACAAACCCGGCACTTAAAATTTGCTGTGTTTTATTTCTATAAATTTCAGTTATAGTTTTCCTTAATTTTAATTCTCACAGACAGGATTGATTTGAGATGCAAACAAACTGCACATTGGCAACTGCACCAGCTCTGGATCTAAGAGCAACTCAGCTTTGTCTTACTGGCTTGGGTGCAGCTAATACTTGATGCCAACACGTTACAGTGTGCAAGCCATCACTGACTACCACGAGGTTGCAGACATTTGCACCACTCTCAGCCCTGCAGTGTAGCGCAGCGTTAAACCTGGGAGGGGACTGAGCTCCGTAAGGGGAAATGGACCTATGTGCAAACATGACTCAGAGAGAAAAACAGCAGCATTAAATACAAAAACTACAGAAACTATAAGATGCTGCAAAATCTCAGGGTCACATTAATGTCACCTCTCTTAAAATATTTTGTTTTGGCTTTTGTTATGGAAAAATGCAGATGTTAAGGAAAAACATTATCAGCATTTTTACATGGAAGGTTTCACATTTACTGAAAATATTTTACACCCTGCCAAAAAAAAACCCAAACCAAAACCACAACCGAAACAAACCAACAAATATTATTCTGGAAACAGTACCTCTGACTAAATTTCTGAAATTATATTTCTTATTATTTTTAGTTTTGGGTTTGATATTTGTTTTTTTTGTTGGCTTTTTTTGGGGGGAGGAGGGCTGGGGTTTTTTTTGATTGGTTTGGTTTGGGTTTTTTGGACGATAGATCAACTAACTGAGTTTTGTTTGTATAAGCTGGAATGACCAGATATCATATCCAATTTATTGTTAATTGAAGCAGCAAGACAAATTTAAGAAAAAATAATATCTGGCGTTGGACTCAATCCTACAGAATGCAAGTCAATAATATTAAAAATCACTTTAGCAGCTAGACAATGAGAAAGTCATCACACCAGCAGGTGCTTAAATGATGCACCCAGTAAAAGTCTGTAATCATACCAAAAATACCCTAACAAGCGGTAAGATTCTCTTAACTTTTATAGAAGAAAAATTGTATATACTTCGTTGACTTAAATGGAAATAGTTTCAAACAGTGGAATGCATCCAGTGACATTAGTATATTAACAGTACTTGAAAAGTACATTTGTAAGGCCATTTTTCTTATAATTGAAATTTTTTGTTTATTCTTTTTCCTAACAGTAATATTTTGAAGTTTTGTCATCTGCTTACACTAAATGTTCATTTTTAAATAAGAAAATCAGGTTATTTAATTTTAAAAGTTTACAATAAAGACTAACTAATCATGGTAAATTAAGCATAAAAGCATCATCTTTTTTTGGTGACATAATCCTTATTATTTTTTGTTCAAGTGCAGAGAGAGACAAGAAATAACAGTGACTACAAAAGCAAGAATTATGAGGATAAATTTCAGTTTTCTTGCCAAGATACTTGATTTAAATATGCTAAGAGTAAATAAGAATAAGAATAAGAATAAGGAGAATATAATCTCAGTGGCTGTAAGTCAACATAGCTCAAACATTTACATGAGACAGCCTTAGAAGGCTGCTTATGTCCAAAAATGTATGATTTCTCAAAAGCATATATTGATGAATGTGTAATACTGAAATAATAGCTCCTTGTTGTGCTGGAAACAGTGAGATTTCATGAAACTGTATTTTCTTCAAAAAAGATGACCAAATAGAGGTGAAATAATTTCTTTGGGTGACACAGAAACTATCTCAAGAGCAGCAGTCCTATTTCCCAGCAATTCTAACCCCACTCGTTTCCCAGGCATGTTTGATTGCTGACACCTCCTGTTCTGTTTTAGCCTTGTTTCTCATGTTACCCCATATCCCCTGAACTCACCTTCCATGCTGCCAAGTTAGCTCTGTTCATGTGAACAGCAGAAGATGTGGTACTATGTACAAAGTGAAGATGGGTGTCCCTTTTTTGCAGTCCCCAAAAGTCCCCTGTTGTTACTAATTAGCAGGGGGACACTTCTTGTCTGGTGTAAAGGGCTGGGCAGCCTATATGGAGTTTTCAGTGAGATCACTCAGTGCTTACTGAATTCCTGGAAAACGCGTTGTCAGAACTATGGGATTTTCTTATTTTCATATCTAACATGGGGTGTTTGGGTACAATGACTGAAAAATCAATTATACAATAAATTGATGTGCACATTAGATAAAGTTTATTTTATGAAAATACAAAATTCTGTAGAAAAAGAGAATTTCAGGAAGCTGAAAAAGAGAAATGGAGAGACCTTATGATTGCCTTCACTACAGGTAAAGAGGTATTATTTCACTGTCAGTTTTAATTAAGGCACATAGTTTTTCCCTGTGCTGTTAGATTTACAGGCATGTCCAGTCATGTTGCATCAGTCATATACTCTATGGACAGCCTTCACAACTGGATTTTGATAAGAACACATTCAGTTGAGGAGAAGGAATTCTAAAATATGTGAGTAATGTATACCATGTATCAATCCTAGATAAGAGAAAAATGTTTTTTCAGTTATTGATTAAGACATGGTCTCATTCTTTTTCTATTTTTTCCTGTGTATGTGATTATATGAATCAGCATGCTTGCATATAGTATTTAAATTTAAAAAAGATATACTGGTAAAAGATATCTGCTAATATGAATTCAAAAATAATTTGTTAGAAAGCAGCTATGGTAGAGAGTAAAGTAACAATACAATTTTAATCTTGTTAGTAGCATCAAATCTGGTAAAGATATAGCCTGGAAATAACCATGGTAGTCAGCTTAGATCACAGAACCAAGTGAACTTCGTAAAACATGGGAAATTTTACATTTTTTTATCTTCAAAAAACTTTTTTTTTTTTTAATAATGGGTATTTTTGCAACCTTTGTGATGGTTGAAATCCTTCCTTTGAATATCCCTTCTGTTTCCTTGATATTACCTTTTTAAATTCTGCTAGGGAAAAGGGTGTGGGATTCAGTAAAAGGAAGGAAGGAATCACAATTTTTAAATGAAAGGCAAAATTTAAACATTTTAGTTTTTATTGTTTTGTTTTTCTGAAAGATATTTTTTAATTTAAAAATTCATTTTGAAATTTTGTAGGAAAGTTATTTTAAAATACTGAGAGAGAAAGACTTGGGAGTGTTGGTTGATGAGAAGCTCAATATGAGCCAGCAATGTGCACTTGCAGCCCAGAAAGCCAACCGTATCCTGGGCTGCATCAAAAGGAGCATGTCCAACATGTTTAGGGAGGTGATTCTACCCTTCTGCTCTACTCTTGTGAGATCACACCTGGACTACTGTGCCCAGCTCTGAAGCCTCCAAAATAAGGACATGGACCTGCTCAAGTCCAGGGGAGGGCCACGAAGAGGATCAGAGTGCTGAGTGTCTATGAAGACAGGCTGAGAGAGCTGGGCTTGTTCAGCTGGGAGAACAAAAGGCTTCAGGGAGACATAGCAGCCTCCCAGTACCTAAATAAAGCTGGAATGTTTACAAGGGCATGTAGGGGTAGGACAAGAGGGAACAGTTTTAAACTGAAAGAGGGTAGACATTAGGAAAAAATTCTTTAGTATGAGAGTGGTGAGGCACTGGCACAGGTTGCCCAAAGAAGTTGTGTCTGCTCTGACCCTGGAAATGTTCAAGGCCAGGTTGGAGGAGCCTTGATCAACCCAGTCTACTGGAAGATGTGCCTGTCTGTGGCAGGGGGGTTGGAGCTAGACGATCTTTAAGGTCCCTTCCAATCCAAACCATTCTGTGATTCTATGAAAATATTGCTGTCAGTTCTAATATCAAATCTGTGTCTTTGGTGGTAGATATGGTAATTTGTGTGGCAGTGTACTTGCTCTGCCCACAGATGTTTTGGTTTGCCACCATTTCAGTAACTGTAAAAGCTTTAGTGTAGTCAACCGGGGCACTTTGGGATTGACTAGAACTGCTAAGAGAAGGTCTAAGCAACTAATGGGTCAAAACTTCATTTCCTTTTAATTTCTGAACACTTGGTTGCCTTTCCTGCACTCTGTGCTCAGTGTACTGGTATTGGCAGTAAAGGAGAAAAAGATCAAGAAACACTATCTAATGTGTGAGGGGCCCAACTGCCATGGTAATGAATCCCAGTAGGATTGCACAGCCATTTTTCTTCTCTGATTTTCTGTGTTCATGGAGTTCCTATGTTTATATTGCCAGCTAGAGTGATCAATTGCCAAAAGAAAGGATTCTGTAAACCTTTCAACACAGATAAAAAGCAGCATGTTATTTATAGAGATGAAGAAAATCTGCTCTGCCTTTTTCCATCTTGAATTGTGAGATACACCAATGTAACAAGCTCTGATGTTGTGCAGTACCTTTCTTGGTATTTCACTACATGTATTTTTACTTTAGGTTGGGGAAGCCTTTCTCAGTGATGTTTGTGAAAGAAAAGAATAAATTTGGTAAATGTTTGCTTCATGAAAGCCTTCTGCTCTGATGGATGAGCTCTACCCACTCTGCTTCATCTACACCGTTTTCATTCTTGGTACAGAAAATCATGGCCCCAAGTACAATTGCTTGGGCAAAATGCTTACAAAAAAAGAAAGACCTACCAAAGAATATCTGTGAGGGTGGTCAGCTAAGAGGCAGACTTTATTTACCCTGGAACCAGTCTTCCCTTTCTTAACCGCAGCCTATACTTAAATCAGCTCTGGAAATTAATACAAAATTCCACTGAGAAAAGTACCACTCTCCCAGTGCTCTCATTACCAGGATTTTGAAACTATTTACTGTATAACACCAATACTGAGAAAGGTTGTCTTGCTTGTAAACAATTATTTTATAAATAATGCCTTTTATCAGCATCCAGAAGAGGACACTAATTTGCATACTTCTCCAAGGTTTATGAGTGTGTTAGCTCAACTGCTTCAAAAGCACATTCATCAAGTCATTCCTTTAGCCCTGATATGGCTCACAGACATGATATACAAAAAAGTCAAGCTCGGGTAAAGGGTTACCATAACTTAGGATCACGTTTAGGGCAATCAGCCCATCCGTTCCCTTCAGCATTTATGTGTAAACTTAAACCTGTCACATGCAAAGAACATTGCCACATTTCAAGAAAGGCTTATTAACTGTTATTCTTCATCAGGTTAAATTAAAATGCAGACTTGCTCAAGGTTCTTTCCTCACACTTTTGAGGATGTAGTTTCCTACAGTCAGGCTTGTTTATTGACTTCACCATGACAACTTCTGGTAATACTGCTTATGTTTGTTATGTTTGCAGCTACTTTTAATGCAGTATCTTAAACACCAAATGCAGGCATTTAGTTCATCTGAAAATTAAACACAAGGGACACAGGATAATGATAAATGAAATTGCATCAAGTGGAAGAGATATCTAGTCAGCACCAAAGGAATTAAGGTTTGACTCTGCATTATTTAATTAACAGTCTGCAGGAGGAGTTAATAAATGTTAATAATATTAACAGTTCACTTGAGCTATTAAGATGAAGCAATCCATCTTGTGATCTGGAAAGGACTGGAAAGCTCAGCGCTCTCTCCCTGGCCTTTACAGGGAATCTGCATGCCCTTGTAAGCATATCTCTTTAGCTACATCTTCTAAGCAGCCATGTCAATTAGATGTCTGCATTTCAGGGTCCAAACAAATCTTACACTGAGTTTTCAGAGGCACTGATCATTCACTGCCTCTGAATTTCCAGCAAAGTCAGCTACCCTGAGCTCACAGAAGTTGTACTGAGAAACAGCTTCTGCCTTGAATATGGTGTCAGTTCACGATGATGCAGCCAACAGGATCACATTCTCTTCACCACAGGGAATGAGGGTATCCAGGGTTCCTGCTGAAAACAGGTCACCTGCACCAGCTGTGCACACCACTGGTGCTAAGTCACTGAGCAAGTTGGAAAGAGTATGTTTAGCTGTGTTTCCTCTGGATTATTAATGTAGCTGTGCTAAGATATTAATAACATTTCATCAGTGGTGGTCCCAAACTGCTGTGCCAGAAAGGTCAACTACATAAAGAATTAAAAGCAAAGAAGAGCAACAAAAATCTACACTCAACATAATGAACCAACCAAAAATCCCGATGCTCCAAACAAATAAATATCAGTGCCAACTAATTTTAAATGGCAGGTATAAACATAGTTGTTTGTATTAGCTTTTAATATTTTTTCTGTAATTGTAGTACTGCATCATTGGATTTCTTTTCTGTTCATATTTTATTTGATATTTGGAGTGCTCCAAAGAGATTTAAAACTGCAAAGGACAGTATGGTTCAGAATGATTTTCTAAAGGATTTAGATGCCCTTTTCCTGTTCATTTCAATGAATAGTGCCATCAAAATAACCCTGACATCTCTAATAAGTTTTGAAACTGTATTTTCACAACACTTCAGGAACAGAGTATGTTCATCTTGGTGTTTAAGTCCAGGAAAGTGCTTTTGAAGCAAATGTCTCAATCATTCCCATGTACCACATAATTTTTTTCACACCATGTAGCAGTCTAAGAGAGCATGAACAATAGCCTTTTTGGATGAAATTCAACTGGAAGCTGAATGCCAAGAGAATAACTAACCTTGTCTACGTAGTAGTGGGTTTTTAGTCCATGGAATCACACTAGGTGTAGCCTGAAATAACATTCCTTTCCATAAAAGCATTTGCAGTTTGGACCTTGTATTCTCAACATTAACAGGTTCAATTCAGAGATCCAATACATAAAGACATAGTTCAAGACTGCAGGACACAAAAATGTTGTCACAGATCAGAGGGAAAAAGAGCAAAGATAAAAAAAAGAGATCTTTAGAACAACTTTAGGAGCTAACCAGCAGCAGCATACACAAAATAACAAGTCCTCCCAATGCCACATGGTAACCCAATACGTAATATTTGCAAGAACAACTTCTGTGCAGACAAATTAAGTGCATTTTTAAAGCCACCAATACATCTGAAAATCTCTTACTAAGATCCTGCTGCTAAAGAAGCTTGCCTGGCTAGCACTGGTTTCAAGCTGATCCTTTACCACAGAACTGCATTACCAGCCTCTAAATTTGTGTAACTTAGTGAAGATACATCTTTTTTTCCATTTGAGTGCTGCGCATAAATGTATTCAGGTGCTGGACAACACAAAAAAGGTCCAGTCCTTTCAGGCAGCCTTGGATTCAACATATTTTTAAAAATGCAATGTCTTCTCAGGTTATTCAACATCTGCTTTACTACTAGACAAGATTTAAATGTCATGTTTACTTAAAACAGAGATCTGCATTAACTGAACAAAGCTACAAACAGCTTAAATGAAAAATAAATTACAAAAGCTGCTACTAAGAATTCATCTTTGCAAGTGTTTGAGGCTCACTAATTAGCCTTGAAAGTCTGTCCCTGATACAGCATGCACAGGAGAAATCTCAGAGCTCTGTTTTAGCTTTCTGCCGTTATTGGCTGCAAATATTAGAGACACAAAGCAGACTCAGCCCATGATGGGTGGGCTCTCCCTCCATTTTGATTTCTTTTGTTTTTTTTCTGATATGACTGAGCAATGGAAGACCTCTAGATAGTGTGGAGGATTAAGACATCTCCTTCCTCTGTCAGCCTTAGAATATCTTATTAACATTTCAATTGCATCTCTTAATTAGCATATTCCCAGAAGACATAAGGCTGCTTTTCTTTTTCAGAAGCCTCTAAAGATGTGCAGGTAAAATTGCACATTTCATATAATGTATTATACAGAATGGTAAGTACAACGTTCTTTACATGAATTTATTGTTATTTGCTTCTGCAGACACCATATAAAGAGGAAAATGTTACTGTAAAAGGGGACTTTTGGAATGGAGTGCCTATGCTAAGCAGCACCATCCCTGAAACGAGACTTTTTATTTTAAGATATAATCAAAAGGGACATATATGCTAGTAAACTATATTGTGCTCTTAGGAATTTCAATGTTCAATTCTTTTTATAATTGAATACTCATTAGAATGGTTTTGGCCCAGAAAATGAGGCCTTTCCCACACAATTCTTGGACACAAATTGGGAGTCAACGCAAAGCAAGGACTCTTCTCTACTTGTCCCCAGTTTGTAGCTTACTTGTTACCAGCCTGCTTTGAAGACAAGAGAACTGAGCAATAGAAAAGGTCTAGTCTGTGCCAGCTAACCTGAGAATAAGAAAAGAAGCCCTAGCACTGTTCAGTTTACTAGCATAGATTTGGCAGCAACATCCCAGGATTTTTTTTTAACACAAATAAGATCAGCAGATGACTCTTTATCTGAATTTATCTGAACATCTCTCTTTGCATGACTAAGAAGCTTTCAGCCCAAGAGGCTATTTCTTTTGTATGTAGTGTGATCTCTGACACTGATTTGTTATCTCAGCTTGGTTTGTGAGCAGGGGCTGTTGAAAGAGATGATCACGGTGCAGTTTTGTCACCTTTTGGAGTTAACTTCAGATGCACTTGGAGCCACAGGTGAATTTGAAGCATCTGATACTGGATGAAAGCTTACCTGTTCAGCACTATAGCACCTTGAAGTAACAAACAGCTTCTGTAGCAACAAAACCATGGAGAAAGTATTCTAGAAAGTCTTAAAAGTTGCCTTTGAGCAGTTTTGGAATATTTGCTACAGAAAGACTTTTAATTCATGATACTGGTCTGGAAGCTGTAGGAGATAATTTCTAATCACAAAATGAACAAGTAAAAAAATTAAAAAGAAAACAAAATAATAAAGAGTAAACCAAAAGAGTAAAAAATAGGGAAAATGACATTGAAAAATAGAGATTTTGTTCTTATATTTTCAAATATTTGTGCAAATATTTTATTATATAATTCCAATTAGTATGAGTAGGCTTTGTGATATACAGCTAAATCCTTGTGGAAAGCTTTACAAATACTTGCAAATGTCAAATGGCTGGGCATTAATAGAATTAAAGAAATTTCTCCTTTCAATGTACCTAAAAAAAAGGAAGAATGAAATCTTGAAATCTAAAAATGCTAGAAAATCATAGAATGAATTTAATTTATTGTATGCAACCTTTGCTTTTACCTTATTGTCCTGATTCTGCATTTGTGATTTAAATACAATGCAGTAGAATACGTAGGATTGCCACAACAGATCTGTGAGACAAGGAGACTAACTTAGAATCAAAATAAAGATCATTGCTTGCTAGGACAAATCAAATGCTTGAGGAGGACTAGCTACATATAGGTATGGGTTTGGCACAATTAAATGTGAGAAGAGAGAGCTTAGCTGTTGCAGGAAGCAAGCAGGAGCAGCAAACAAATAAGCAATGTATAATGGTGAAATAGCAATAGATGTACCATAAAAGAAGGAGAAGCAGACTCCTGTTCAGGAACAGATGCTGAAATGGAAACGAACTTTGCAGCAAATGCAAATAATGCCAAAACTTCAGTCCTGTGGACATAAAGGCAGAAATCCAAACAAAATCAGCATCTTATTCTGATCCACCCATGCAAAGTACCCACAAAGGGATATTGTTTATCAGAATTAGTTTATAGTTTATTGTGATACGCTTCAAATACAAGTACTGCATTTGGACTGCAATATCCACAATCTCAACTGCTGCACTTTGGTGTACGGCATCCCCAGTTGACCGTGTATATTTACATATACATACATATATATGCAAATATATACACACCCCTCTTTATTCACCAAAGAAGTCACAGTAACTGAATTCTGACAGTTATAGTCTGAAGAAACATCTGCTTTATCTAGACCTTCAAATAAATAATGTTGAATTTTCACAACATTCAGGGTTGAACACTTGTCACATCAAAGTAATAGACTTATTTCCCACCAGCTTCAGTGAGATTATAGTTTGACCTCCTCTATCTCTCAGGCCCTCTGAAAATCTTGCACAACCACTGTTTTTTGCTTAAGGTTTTTTCTCCATATCTTTGTTTGTTTGTGTCTGCATTGTGATTAAAGCTGATCTGCTTTTTTTAGAGACTAAAGAGTTTTCCATTGGAGAGTGCTGGTTCAATTCCATCAAATATCTTCTGGAATGTACAGATAAACAAAAATTTTTTAAACAAGTGTTTTTAAGTACTTTGTTTTGATCTTGATTCAGTGATTGTTCTGATTTGTGACTTTCTGAACATTTATCACATCCAACGAAATCTTTATTATCCCATAGCTAGTACCAGATAAGGCAGAACAAGTCTAAAGGAAATGCATTACTCTAAATAAAATTAAGCAAGTCATAGGACTACTTAGGTGTTTCTGAAGTGAAATGATTTGGAAATGGTGTCTTGTAAGACATTGCATCTTTTTGTCCCCAGTTTGAGACAAAAATCATTTCCAAACTAAAATGAAGATTAGAATTCCAAGTAGCTCTTCCTCTCACGTCAAACTCCAAGGACTTCAGGACAACCAAAAATTATTTTCACGTTATTTAGAGTGCAATGCAATTGTCCATGTTTTATACAAGATGTTTCTTTCTCATAAGGATCCATATTGAATAGCTACTTTCCTTGCTGCCTGTTACAGCAATTATTTCCTTTGCAGCTTCACACCAGCCCAGTGCTGACCTTCAGATTTGCCATATTTGCCAGGGCAAAGCAAAACCTCTTTGAAGAGAAGCTACCAAAATTTCTAAAGCTAGTGGTAGAGACAGGGTAAAAAAAAAAATCTACTTTCTTGTCTAAACACTTCTAGAGCCCTGCAAGTGAAGTGCATATAAGGAGACTGTTTTTCCAAACTTGCAGAGCTACTGTCACTGTCTAATTGCAATCATCTAGGCCTGTAGCAACATCTGGACTTTATTCTTTGCATCTGGAAGTTGAAGCAGGGTCACTCAGGTGCAAAGCTCAGTCTTGTGTAGTCTGACTTACAGGCTCTGAGTATGGTGTGCTGTGTACAAACTATCCCATTGGCAGAAGAATTAGCTTGGGTTGTTGTTTGGTTTATTTCCTACATTCATGGATGCTTCCTTTCAGTAGAGCAGGAGATTGTTCTTTTTTTTTTTTTCTGTGATAGAATTTGATGTATTTGGTGTTCAGCTTCTTATAACATTGGTCAAACCCTCCCTGTACATACAAGCATACCATGAAACAATCTCAAACTTTGAAAGCAAAGGATATGAAATGATGCCCTGTTATTTATCTTGCTAGTTATTCTCTGTCCTGTTCCTTATCTTGCTGGTTATTCTCATGCTTTTTTCAGCTTGTAAAGAAATGAGAACTCAATCCAAGACAAAACAGCTCTTTTTAAGTGGCATGGGACATTTATACCAACTGACAATAGAGCCCATACATTTGGACTATACAATGATGGGTTATTCTGCATTAAAAATATATTGTTTGCATAAAAAACGTACGAAGTGATGTTTTGTTAGACAGATAAATGTAAACACCTGAACCCCTCCATTCAGATTGGTATTGTGTAAATTATGAGGATGTACAGCACTATAAGCACCAATTCTGTTAATTATCTAATCCCAGGGGTAATAGATTACTGAGAAGTATAAAGATATATAATCTGTATTCTATCTGAACACCTAATTTTCTCATTAATCAACTGAGCTTGACTTACAGGTGGCATTTAGGAGGTTGACACCTGAAGTCTGCTCTACTGCAGTGTTTCAAGAAGTTGAATACATGCCACCAGATGAAAACAATTCAAAGAAAACCAGTGTCAACCTCAAATGACTGCATCTCCCAGATTCGGTGTCTGCCTAAGACATTTCTGCATTTTAGGTGTGCATTTGCCTCTTCAGACTCATTCAATATAATTTATCTCTTAAAATAATTTTTCTACTTTTCTGTTAGAAAAAAATTAATTAAAAATGAAACAAAATAGTAACAACCAACTCAAACTTATCAGATGCACTCTCCTTTGGTTATGTTGCTTTACTCTGTTGCTTAATTTGAGGGACTGAAATGGAAAAAATTTCACATATGAGGGAGTTTAGGTGCATGTCCTAAGAGAAAATGAAAACTTCCTAAGTCCACAGTGAAACTGCTAGCTCATGCTTATATTATGTTTTGAGCTTTGTGGAAAAGTATACTAAATCAAATAAAACTTTCCAACTGTTTCAGTTTTCTGCTATATATATAAAACACACACACACACACACACATATATAGAGATATATGATTCCTTTTGCTGAGACCAGTATCACATATTTTGAACTTCTAGCTTTTCCCTAGCTTCTTTTTGTCAGGATAACACAGCGCCGTTAGGCGAGAGCGCCGGTCTGCCGCTTGAGACTTGAGCATTGAGCTCTGACCTTAAAGCCACAGTAGGAATGAAACGGAAAATGCTGCGTAGTTAAAGAAAACTTACAGAATAAATTGATGAAGCATGTTTTGTTTCTGTTTAGGTAATGGAGTCTCATAACTCCGGCAGCTTTTCGAAGAGTCCATCAGCCTCTGAAAGTGAAGGTGATGAGATTGAGTTCGTTGGAGTAAGTAGATCTCTTACTGGAAATGTTGTAGTATGTTCTTGGTAGCCCAGTGAAGCAGGAGGAGGTCTTTGTATACTGTGGCTATGGTCTTACTTTCAATGGAAAGCATTACTTCTGAATTTAAAGAGAATTTAATTTGTGAATCTTTATGATGGGTAACAAGCTTATCTTAAAAGTTTATGTGCTTGGTTTTGGGGTTTGGTTTTGGTGTGTTGTTTTGGTTTTTTTTTTTTGGCTGGGTTTGGTTTTTGGTTGGTTTTTGTTTGTTTGTTTTGGAAGACTGTTAAATGATGTCAGTTGGTCCTATATAGAGAATATAGACTTGAGTGTCCCAGGAGGTGAGTGAGGGATTACAGTGATCAATGAAGTATATGAGGAGCCACAGTAGCTGACTTTTTTGGTAATTAGATTGCATAGCATTTTGCTTCATGAGTAGCCCCACTGAAGTTAACGGAATATTTTGATTATTTATTTATTTTTATAATAAAATATTTTGGTAATAAAATAATAAAATATTAACGGAATAAAAATATTTTGCTCGTTCTGCAAAACTGTATAAACCACTATACTTTGTTAAGAAGAGGAAGGAAATAACGGTTAGAGGCCTTAAACAGTCTTAAACTGTGAAGCACTCTATAATAGCTACAGTACAACACCTAGTCTGATGCTGACATGTGGTTTATGTGATGTAACTTTAAGACCCATATCTGTTGAATGTCCAAGAAAAGCAAAGCGGTTTTGATGCTGTCTGTGTTCTGGCCTCAATATGTCATCATATGGAGGTGCTGGATGGCAGGGATATGTGCAAGAACAGAAAGATGATTTTCCTTAAGAAGCAAATGATGCAAATATGATCAAGTGGTTAATTGATGCCAGGACTAATAATGGCTGGTTTCCTGTGTATTTGTCTTATCCTTAATACTGAACAATAACTAGATTTTTTTTTTTTACTCTTATTTTGTATGGTGTTTGATTAGAGTTGATTAAGCTAAATGTACAGACCTTTTCTGCAGGGGTATTTAGGTGCTCGAGTATGAGGGACATGTATATTTTTGTGAAAATTACAAGTAGTTGATCTGAGGCTTCTTGTTCTTTTAATTGATTTGGTCAAAATTGATTAATGAGTTCTAAGTTCATTATATACACACACAAGCATTCATGTGCAGTGTGATTGTATAAGCTTCATTTTCCTGAAGTACTGTGCAAAAAATGAGGAAGCTAGTATAGCTTTTAATGTGTAATGATAGAAGGGCTGCTAGAGCACCAAGAGCATTAACTGAGAGAAACCTATTAAAATCAGTGCTTCTGTTAACTTTTTTTTCTTGTTTTCACCTGTGGATAATACGAAGAATCTGTGGTCGCAGGGATGATTGCTTCTGAGCAAGGGTGCTGTATATAGGAAGGTGATTGTGCTTAGGCTATTTTGTGTAGGATTCGTATCTTGGGATGAAGAGTTTACTGTTGTCACTGATGAAGATGAGGGAAAAGGTGTGTGACCCTGACCACCACCTAATATGGGCAGTGTGTCCTTGGATATCCCATTTGCCCTTCTGAGTGAGGGTGAACTTGGCCTTTGCAAAAGGATTTGTAAACTACCTGGTTAGCTTTAGATCATTTCCATAGAGTAAAGTGTATAGGCTTCATCATAAATGTTGTGTATGACTGCTACCTGATCGCTGGTGTGGGTTTTTTGTTTGCTTGTTTTGGGGGGAAGGGGTTTTGTGGTGTGTTTTGGGGTTTTTTTGTTTGGTTGGTTGGTTTGGTTTGGGGTTTTTTTGTTTTGTTTTGTTGTTTGGGTTTTTTTTTCCAATTCAATTACTTGTCTTAGAGTATTTGTGTTCTTACTGTAGGACTGAAGAAAGTCCTCATTTGATGGAGCAAAAGCTCTGCTGCTGCTAGAGTTTTTTCAGCTTTTGCAGTCAGATTTGCCCTCATTCAGGAAACTTAACTGTTCTTCTGGAATTTCCACTTTTTAATTCTGCAATGCAACATACTTTGGCCACTTAAAGTCATTAAACTTTAAAGTTTTGCATACCAACAGAAAAATATATCTACAATGCAAGCCAGTATTCCTAATGGCTTGATTTCTTAAAATAGGACAGTCCTCCATTCTGTTTCCTTGGTAAGAGTAAGGCAAGAGTAAAGAGATTCACAGGTTTAATGGGGTCTGTAGCACTTAAGCAGACAGATTATTCAAGTTGCCACAGTCTGCACTGAAAGCATTGGACTCCTGAATTGTTTTGGGTTTTTTTTTAATGGCATTGATCCACTCATATTTTTTTTCTTGATATTTCTTTAAAGATTAAGCTCTTCATTATGCTGCTTTTTTAAAAAATGTAAGTTTTGTGTGATAAAGTTGGTGCCTTTTCTAGGCAGGGGCTGCCCTTACCTTTGTTACTTCATGTGGGAGCTCAAGATAATGCATAGTTTTATAAAGTGTTTAAATACCTTCGGACTCCTCTGTTGTGTTACAATGAATGGCAAACAATGTTAAGGAGGGTATTTGTGTTTAATTTCTGTAAACATGTGTTAAATGCATAGGAAGATTATATATCTTCCTGTGGCATATCAAAGAGGGACTCCAGCTCTGGTGAAATCTGAAGACCTTTATTTTGAGTCTCGCATCCCTTTTATAGTCTACTAAATGCTAAGCAGTAACTTTCCACTCTTTTACTCCCTTATCATTCTGATTTAGCAAAATTACTAAGGGTTACAGATATTCACACTGGTTTTGGTCTGTCTTTGAGATGCACATCCTGCTTTATCTTGCAAACCGCCTGCTTTGTTTTGCTAACCAATCTTTACCCTTCATTGTTCTCTTTATAGTTCCCAAGGCTTAGGCCTGACCAGGGCCTTAACACCTGGTGTTTTCTTCACCATTCCCAAGGCTTAAGCCCAACCAGGGCAACAGCACCTGGTATTTTCTTTACCATTCCCAAGGCTTAAGCCAGACCAGGGCGATAACGCCTGGATCCATTTCGTTAACTATTTCTATCCCATCACCGACATCTTCCAATATATAATATGTATTGTATACTATATATAGTATATAATAAAACTCAACTGGAAAATTGAAGAGCTCTGTATTTAAAAATTATTTGAATTTTCTGATGCAATTTAGGCAAAGTTTTCTTCACTGTTGGTGATTTTTATTTCAGAAGTCCAAATTCAAAGAAAAACGTGATTCCATAGGCCCCGGCTTGTTCAATACTGATTTCAATTTGAGATCTGGGGAAGACAAATGTGCTTCATCTTCCTTGCAGCCTTGACCTTTTACAGTGTTTTGGTTGCACTTCATAACAAAAGATGCATCCCTTTTCTGTCCTGGAGGAGTTGGAGTAGCCACTTAATTTCTTGCAAATAAATGCTTTGTTTTGTTTCAAACCTAAAGAGGACTTCTGGCCTATTTTGGGAACTGATGATGTTAGAAAAATTGATTCATGAAAAACAGTTGCAGCTCTTTGAGCTCCTACAGAGGTCTTAAGGAACAGGTCAAGTTTTTAGTTTTCCTTGTAATTGTTGTTTTCCAATAAAAATGATATCTGAAGAACACTTGACCCTGGGACATACCAAAATCAAGTGATTTGCTGAAACATGTTACTATGTAAATATTTTATTTCCTTTCCCCCTGGAGTGTTAAATATTAGGCATGCAGACTCAAATATTTGCTTCTCTGGCTTTCAGTTACATCACAGCTGGAACCAGATAAAATTGTAGAGGTGTTACAAAGCATCTCTGAAACAGGACTTTTATTTTTGCTTCTAACCCAAGTCTGCCAGGGAGTTGTATTTTATTACCTGGGAGGTTGCAGAAATCAAAACCTTCTAAGTACATGTTGGTTCACAACATTGGTCAGTTACTCAGCAGTCTTAAAGCTGGAAACCTGGAGCAACAGAGATTTAGAGCACAAATAGTACAACTTGTGCCAGGTTTTTTTAGTGCACTTTAATGTGAAGTTTTTCCATGATAATTAGTGTGTTTACACATGTATACACAATTATTCTTATGTAATTATTTTGTCAAAGATACATTAAGTTTGTGGTCACACATATTGAAAGCTAGTTTCATGCTTTCTGTGTGCTAGCGTGTGTATGCAGAAGTTTAATTGTGCTTTTTAAGCAACTTGGGTATTTGGTCTGAATACTTGGGTATTTGGTCAAGCTAAAACCTGAACAAACAAAAAAGCCTTACATGACATGCCAGTGGGCCAGGTGTCTATTAGCTGGGCCTGGTTACCCAAAGATTGGGTGTTGGTGTGTGTTTGGTGTATGCTGAGTTACTCATCCTGTTTCGTGTTCGTTTCACTGATTATTTAGTTGGCATGTCATAATGTTGTGGCATGATAGCGGTTTGTTTATATTTTCGCATGACATCAGATTATGTGGATGAAGTGTTGTGGTTATTTGCCTTTAGAAACTGAAGACTTGTCATAGTGAGTGTGGATGGAGCTCCAAATGTTATTTTGTATATCTTCTTCAAATAACTTAAGACTTGCATGCTTAATTTGGGTTGCTGACTTTAATTATTCTTCTCATGTTTGTGCCAACATCCTATTATCTACCAGAAGCTGGTAGGAGAAATGTTAGAATTGACATGAATGGAAAGTGAATGGGAATAGACACATGCTCTTGCTGGTGTGGCAGCATCATACAGCATGAAGAAAAGGAGGCATATGAAGGCATGTAAGTCAGCAGGTCATTGAGGTCACACACCATTAAGATGACTGCAGAAGACGAAGAATGGGGCTAGAGCCTTAAGGCATCCTACGAAGGAGACAAAAACAATCAATAAACTTTAGTGACTCACAGAGGAGGGACATCATGGAGAGAGACAAAAGATGAGAAATATGCAGAAAGAGCACATGGCTGCCAAGCTAGGAATAATGGGGAAGACTTAAGTACTTGTTGATATCCAGGCTCCTTTGTCCTCCTATCTTTGCATGGAGTCCTGACCAGGCTTCCTCAATGCACATCATTGCAACTGAATGCTGGACAGACTAACTGAACACGTCTTTGTGGTTCTGAGTATGTGGTGTGGATGAGTGACTTCATTTCATTGTGTTTCTAATACAGATGCTTGTACTTATGGAATACCCGCTCAGAAAGGAGTAGCCTTCAGGGCTCAAAAGTGAATGAGACTGTTTCTCGCTTTCTTAATGTTTGGAATGCCTGAGAATTTTAACTTCTTTTTGTACTGGGTCTGACTGATATTTAGTGAATTTTCACCATAGAAGTCCTCATAGTGCTCTGCTTTGTATTGATAGATAGAAAGATGTTGATAACACATCTGTGTTCTGGCTACTGCTGAGCAGTGCTCACACAGCATCAGGGATATCTCTTCAGTATTCCCCTCTATCAGTAGGCTGGGAGTGGGCAAGATCTTGGGAGGGGACACAGCCAGGACAGCTGACCCAAACTGACGAAAGGGATATTTCACACCATATGACATGTGCTCAGCAATAAAAGCTAAGAGAAAGGAGGGGTGGCATTTGTTACATTTGTCTTCTGGAGCAACTGCTGCCCAGGAAGTGGCTGGCCATTGCCTGCTGATGGGAAGTAGAGAATAAATCTTTCATTTTCCTCTGCTTCTGTGCACAGCCTTTGCTTTCACTTTTTTAAGCTGCCTTTGTCTTGATCCATGAGGGTTTTTTCCATCTTATCCCCCTGCCCCATCTGGGAAGGGCAGTGGTAGAGCATCTTGGTGGGCACGTGGCATCCAGCCAGGGTCCACCATGCTTTTGCAGCTGGAATTTGTGTCTTTTAAAAACAGCCAACCAAAGCAAACTCTGAAAATAATGAAAACCCATTTAGCATTGCTTAGTAAAATTTAAGACCATTCCTCTCTTGGTAACAGCTTGCTATCCTATTACCATTGAGTTAATGGAACAAGTTGAGTATCTTTAGAAACACAGATCTAAGGTGGCTGAGAAGGTGAAGAATATAAGGTTATTAAGCAAACTAAGACTGTTAATTTGAACTTCTTTTCTAGTTGATATCTACATGTTGATATTTGAATTTTTTGTGAATACTTACTTACTTGCATGTTTTACCAATTACGTGGATTAGTCTGTTAAGTGGAAAAGTTGCCATGTGGGAATTTCATGACTTGCACCCTCTTGAAACCTTGGGAAAGTTATCCTTCAGGTAATGCTGACAATGTGCTGTAATGCATGCAACATTTTATCTCCGAGGAATACAACATAATATTGTGTGTGTTTTAACACTCTTTCAGGAAGGACCCTTAAGGCCTGTACTTGAAAGCATTGATCTTATCAGTAGCGAGGATGAAGAACCTAATAGCAGTTATTATGTTCATGTGAGTATGTTGTAATATATTTTGGGACTTCTCAGCTGATTAAAAAGTCTGTATTTTTTCCCATCAGTTACTTTTCATAAAAATACTTGTTAGAGGTATTTTTAACAAGTAACAAATAAAACAGCATTGAAGTCTTTTGATTTTTACCTCCTCTTGATTGGAAGGTAAGAATGCCAACACTTCATTTTTTGCTGAAGTATTTTTTGCCTTCTTGAAATAGACTTGGAACTTTTAGTTGACTTTCAGTGGTTTTAGCAAGTGTGTTGAAGAAAAATACAAATGACCTCATAAATTGGTGTGTTTGGTTTCTAGCCGGCAAATGTTATATGGCCTATTCCCAGGCATTTTCTTCTAAAATAATTTGTAAGGAGCAGTTCACAGATTGGAGGATCTTAGTCTGATGACAACCTCAGCCTCACTCTTCACAATTCCTCTTAAGAATGTAAGAGTCAGAAGCAGGTCAATTCAGGTATCCCCCAAGCTTATCGTGCCTACTCTGCAGGGCCTTTGAGGGAGACAGTGACTGAGAATGACTCTGCTAGAGCTGTTTTTGGCAGCAGTGAACATCTCTTGGCTTATGTTTTCCAGTGGTGCAGTATAGGAGGTATGAAACAAGCCTGCCTCTTAAGGAAAGGTGGGACTTCTGTACATGCACAGGCTCATTCGTCAGAGATGATTGCTAGAGTTGATTGTGCAGCAGGAGCAAACTACAGTGTATAGCCCTTGTGCTAGAAAAAGCTAATCTGCCTTTCTGAAGATAGCAGGCAGTGTTGTCTAAGAGCAAGAATGATATCAGTTCTCAGTTTTTCAGGTGGGCTGCATGTTGCCTTTCAAAGCTTTAGTGGTTTTTGTTCACCTACTTAGAAGAATTTACTTATTTTTAATTTGAAACTTCTAGGACACCCAGCACAATCATCTATGTGCTTTAGTGAGGCTAATGTTGATGTTGAATTGCCTTGAATATGTAGGGGGTGGGGATTGTTCATTTGTTAACGGAAGTTATAGATGCTGGTAAATAGGAAGAGAAAACTAGCAAGGTAGATCATGGAATTTAGGATTGGAATTATGTACTGAATTGCACTCTGATGCTTGGGCATTGCTTTTCACTGTATTAGTACCTGTTACTTAACAGTAACCAAATAAAAGTTTAAATTTTCCATTGTAGAGAAATAGTAAGTATAAAGATCACATTGACTATCAGAAAGAACGAGTTGCGTCGACCTTGGATCGTCTGGCACGTCATGTAGAAGTTGAGAAACAGCAAAAAGAAGAGAGAAACAAAGCCTTTAAGGTATTGGACTTATTTCACTATGGGCTTTTTTTGTTATGTAGAATTAAGTAGAATTGCATAAAACAGGCCTTGTAGTCATGAGTGCATTTACTTTCACTGTTAAGTAAATGAAATGATGGGTGAGCAAAATAGAGGGTTTTTTTATTTTTTTTTTTCCTTCTGGAGCATCGTTTGAAACACAGTGTGGACTTTGTCTCTTCAGTGGCTTTTAGCTGATCAGTTTGCTAGTCTTATCGTAGTTCCTAAGGGAGCGGGGGGAAGTAACTTCATGCAAGCCAGTGACAAAAACTTGCTCTCTTGTTTGTACATATAGCGAAGGGACCTCAGCATCAGTTACTCTGGTTAAATAATTGAAAACTAACAGTTATCACAAGCCACCACTGTGCTTTTGTCTGAGATTTTGGGGAAGCCATTTGCCACATGAAATCTTTGTATCAGGTATTACTTGATAATGGGATAAATTTTTTTATGTATAAGGCAGAATTTTAAAGTTGAATTCTAGTAATTGTATTGTGCAGCTATTTGAAAGGGTTCTTGTTATTATGAACTGGGAGGTGCAGTCAATAGGCTTAAGGGTAAGGCTGCTATCAGTGGGTCTCAGACCACTTGAAGGAATGGGCCTACAAGAACTTCATGAAATTCAACATGATAAATCGAGTATTGGTGGAACATGCTGACTTTCCAGGCTAATTTTCTGAACACCCTTAATGATTTTTAAAGTCACAGAATTGTACTATAGTTGCAGCTTGTTAATAGTCTATGCAACTTTAATGCAACAGAGTAAAAGGCTGTTAGATACTGTCCAAAGTAGCCTTCAAGTCCAGAGAGGCCCTCTCCTGTCTCCTCCACTTACAATCTGGCAATCTGCTAATGCCTCCACATACTTTCTCAACTATAAAATGAAGTCAGAGATAGCTAGTAGCTTTTAAAGTAGTCCAAGAATGAAGGCTAAAAAATCTTTTTGTTAATTTTTTTAATGTATTTTCCTGCTGGGTGGCTTCTCAATCCTCATCAGGTAATGTAACCTGCAGAATTCAATTACACATTTTTCCCCTTCAGGAAAAGGTTGACTCCCAATATGCTCATGGGTTGCAAGAACTAGAATTTATTCGGGCAAAGAGTGACACAGAAGCTGCAAGATTATGTGTGGACCAGTGGTTAAAAATGCCAGGTAAGAACAGCAAACTTAAGTTTCTGTGATACATTTTTAAGTCCTGCATCACAGAATAGAATGTGTGATAATTACATTAAACAAGACTGACATTGAGCTTGCAGGTGCCTCATGCATAACCAAATCTTACAATATTAACTGTTCTACAGTGTGGCATTTGAAAGTTCTTAAACACTCATTTCCATAAAAGCTATTATTTCAGTGTTTTGCTGCTTACAAAATTCAATATACAAAGTCTGAAAACCACTAAGGTAATGTTAACTACTTTTATAAGCAAAGCTGCTAGAAGGAAAAACATTACTGTTGAACTATTGCTCAGGAAAATATCTACATAAGTAAGTATAATGTCGTGATGTTCAATCAGTATAAAATACTGCATGGAGGACCTTCAAGAAGGTGTCAAGAGTGTTTGAAAAGTAATCCTACTAGGGATTGAAGAGACAGATTCTTCAAACAGACTTACTGTAGCAGGATTGAATTACAGTACATTGTTAGCTTGCTTTTAAGAATCATATAACTTTATTTTTAGATGTTTTAGGGCTTGTGTTTTATTTTGTTTTCTTAAGCCTCTATAATTCAGATTCTAGTTAAGTGCTTTGTTTGATAACACAGGTCTCAAACCAGAAAGTGTTAACTGTGGAAAAAGGGGTGTTTGTAAGAGGGCACATCAGATGAAACTCAACAGCAGTCCCATGGCTTGCCCTGTGATGCACTGCAACAGAGAGTTTGATAATGGACATCTTCTCTTAGGTCACCTTCAAAGGTAAGGACATAGTGAAAGGAATAATGAAAGAACATGTTTCAACTTAGTATACGAACATCAAGTCTATTTTAAAACTACCTATAGTGACAAAATTCCACTTAGAGAGCAGGTTAAGAAGTTAGAGATTTTATGTAAATAATATGATGAACTTCCTGGTTGGTTGTTTTTACATTTGATATTTTTCATTCAGAATTGATTCTCTGCTCTTGAGCATTTTTTAGAAACAAGATTTCTGTTCTTCAGTTCTGTTACATCTTCATCCAAACTTGAAAAAGAGCAAAATGTATACAACTTGATGGTAAGATTAAAAAATACCCCTAGTAAAAGGAAAGAGGAGCAAGAGCTATAGGCCAGAGAACTGTTCATAGCTGATTATTGCTAGTCAGCACTTGTTGTGCCTGGGGTCAGTTCCAGCAGATACTGCCTTTTAACTACTGAATGTGGGGAAAATGGTAAGGAGGGAAGCTATGGGAAGTGTTTTGTGTTAACCCTAGTAGTCAGCTCGGCCCCAAAGAGCTGTTCACTCACTCGCCTCAGTGGGGTGGGAGGAGAATCGGAAGGGTAAATGTGAGAAAACTCTGGGCTGAGATAAAAACAGTTTAGGTAAAGCAAAAGCTGTGCACACAAGCAAAGCAAAATAAGGAATTCCCATTGGCGGGCAACATTGTGAAAAAAGGCCAGACTGTAGTCTGTGTTGTGCTCTTTATGTATTTTCCAGCTGGTTTTGCTTCTAACCT
>JANHGB010025937.1:0-23491 GCA_026283785.1 Coracopsis vasa | reverse complement strand
CTACACCACAACTGACAAATAAAATTGGGGTTTGAGTGTGAAAAGTGGGTCACGGCTACACAGAGGAGGATGCACAGCGGTGCACCGCGATTGATGGAGGAGCAATCGGCAGGGACCCCAAGGCCTTCATCACTGGAATTATTATGCATATTTGGCAGCACCCATCAGCCTGTCAGCACAGTAGCAGTGAGCTGCCCTCAGTGAATGCCATTATCGAATGCTCTTTCCCCAGCCTACACTTTTTAACACTCCTGTGCCCCTATGAAGGCCACATTCCTCCTCTCCCAGCATTGCACTTCCCACCCCAGCCCCCTGCCTACCCCATATGACTCCCACCACCACCACTTGTGGGCGATCTTCTCCTTCTAACAGGGTCCATTTCCAATCCCACAGACATTCCCAGTACTGAGCAGAGGTGCAGCCTGGGACAGGGACACAGGGGTGGGCTCGCTTGGATCCAAATCCATGCCTGGTGCTCTTTGCCTCGTGCAGAGCCAAGGGATGGGCACAGAGGGGCAAGCATAGGCACATTGATAAGCATGGACTCTTCTTTAAGCATTCAGTTTTCCCCCCAAAGGATGAAGTCACCAGATATATCTGACTTCAAGGGAAAGGGCATAACCAGGCTCCTGCAGTGAGTGAAAGCAGCACTGTGCACAGCAGCCTTGGCCAAACCGTGAGCTTTCCCAGTCAGCCCCTTATAATCTTCACGCACACAAAAAAATCTGGACTTTTTAAACAGTGCTTAAATGATTCTCTCCCCCAAAGAATTAAATTACCATTTATATCCTATTCTTCCTATTAAAAATTTATCAATTTATTCATCACTTCTAGGACTGAGACCTTTCATTTGTTTTACAATGAAGAAACCTTTGATCTGCAATTCTCCAAGGCTACCATTTTTTATTCTTTAGTTCTTCTCATTAAAAATAAAATACCTTCATTCTCCAAAATGCCTTCACGGCACTCTCCGAATGCCCATTTTAACAAGGAACTTTTTTTATCCTTACCTTGTGATAGGCACTTTGCAAGTTTAAAAGGCACTTTTTAATCTTCTTTAATTATAACAGTATTTCAATGCAAAAAAATGGGCGTTTACACCCCAAAATCACCAGGCTGGAAGACTGTGACTAGGTATTTACAAAGTGAGCCGGAAGAATGCCTTTCTCCCAAAGACAGGGTATTAAATAGCAAAAATAAGAGTTCCATCGGATTTTTCCACCCGGTGTGTAGAACTAGGCTAACCTGAAATGACTTTACCCTGCAACACCTAACCTACACCCCAGCTTGCCTGAGGGGCAACTGCTAAACAGAGCCCAAGCCAGAGCATGTGTCAAGACCCCGAGGCGCAGCCTGTGGAAGAACATTTGGAAACCATACTTGAGCATTTTTCCCTGTTGCTCATCCTGTTCTCCACAGCTGGACACACAAAGACCCCTCTCAGCAAAACAATCGTTAGCACTTGGGTGTGACTGCGACTGCAGAAAGCAGATTTACCCCTACCCAAGCTGCTAAACGTGTGTTTCACATCCGCAGCCTCAGGCTGCTCCTACCAAGAGCAGGATAAGATGTCAGAGTGGATTTGCCTGACTGTACTCCTGGTACAACTCGTATCTCACCTACAACAAGCACCATGCAATTTTTTGTATTAGTTTATTCCATCAGGTTTTCTCCATTGAAGTTATTGGAGGCACACAGTTACACACTACCAATCAATGAAACATGGACAAGGACCACTCGCCCAGCCCCAGGCTGTGTGGCACAGCCTGGCCATATCCAGCTATATAATACTTTGGTCCTGTACAAAGTGCTAGGACATAACTGCTATCTGGCTCTTGGGTTTCAAAATCTGAAATGGCCCGAGGCTTTTATCACCATTTCTTGCCAGAGAGGCACCTTCATGCCCTGGGGTACAGCCTCAAAAGGGATTTGGTCTTGATGCTGCCACCCCATCACCTATGGGAAATGGCCCATGGGATGCAGGAGAGTACTAGGTGCTGTGGACTAGGCAGCAGGCTAACACGTCTTCAAGCTTGCTCTTACTTAGAGGTGTCACAGTAAGGGTCACACTTTGCTGCTGATCCAGCCTAAAGCCAGCGTGCCTGGCACCAAGCTATTCCACGACATAACAGCATCTCGTGGACTTGTGCTGGTCCACCACACAGTCATGGATTGCTCCTTGGTGTGCCACAAGCTTGCAGGTCTTTCACTGCACAAAAGTTCCTGAAAGGGGATTTTTCAATAGACCCAGTCAAGGATTTTCCTTGAGAAGCATCTTTTCAGGAAAAACTGGATTTTTATTCCAAATACACATTTCCCTGCATTTGCTCTCCACAGAAACTCTGACATCTGTCATGAAGAGCAGTGCTTGAAAAGCAAAATGTGCTGTTTGCAGTTTGATTTTTAACATAAAAACATTTCCTATAGAATGAAATCCTATTTTGCCTGCACCTCTGTCACAGCTGAAGAACAAGCTAAAGCTGCACTCCCAACAGAGACAAGAACCCATTCCAAACCTCAGTTCAGCTCAGAGGTAAATGCTGAACCAAATGGGTTTGGTTAGTCATGTTCTGAGAGGTCAGGGAAAAAAGAAACCTAAATCACGCAATTCCCAACACTTATCTTCAGCAACACCAAAGCAGAACAACCAGCTAACTTGGTAGAGAAACAATAATAGACTTCACTACCAAAGCAGAGCATATCAGAGGATCAAAACCCACTAAGTGTCCAAGCTCCTGTTTACAGCAATGTAAACCCTCCAGCTGCTCCAGGGAGAGAAAAGGCAGCTCTTGCCAGCAGACACATTTGTGTAGAAGCCCCAGCTATGACCACAGGAAAATGCCAAGTGTACCTGTGCTCCTTTCCTCTCATCCCAACAGTCATAGCTACCTGCATCAGAAGGGAGCAGAGGAGGAGCAGAGCCAGTGGGAAGCACAGAAATCCAGAAAACCACTCCATAAAATAGCACGTGGCTAAGTGCAGCTAATTACGCTTTTGTCACCAAATACAAGATGGACCAAAAATATTACTGTCTTGTAAGTCTCTTGCATATGCCAGAATATTTCCATTCTGCATAAATGGATTCCATTCAAATATTGTGAAAATGAATTCATCCCAGAAAAACACAACAGGCCTAACTGCATGACACCAGATGTCACCCGGGCTATGATACAGCCACTTGAGTATGCTCTTCACCAGCATCGCATAGGAGTCGTGAATGTCTGATGAGCCTTAGGAACGCAGGCTTGCCAAGCACTTGTCAATCTCCAGCCCGTGTTATTCCTCTTCAGCAATCTAACACCGGCATCTTGTTCCTGTGTACATAAAAGCTTGCTCAGCGTGTTCAAATTGCTGTAATTCTGACAGCCTAATCATTTGGCGAAATGCTGCCATATTAACAGATAACAGCTTGCCCTCTCCACAAACAGGAGGCTGCTACTCTGCATCACTCGCTTCAGGGAAGAGGATGGACAAGGGGGTTTCACCTCCTGCTCCTGCATCATTAATATTATCCAGTCAGATAATATTAATGCCCACTATACCCAAAGCAATGCTCAAATACAGTGGATGGGGGCTGTTTTACTTGGGCCAAACAATGCAGAAAGAGAGTCATTATTCCCATTTTACAGAGTGCTTCACAGAGACAGAAAGGAACTTTATGTGACAAAGGAAACATGTGGGCTGAGAAGGAAAACTGAATTCAACCCACCCAGTCGTTGTCCAAATAACCATAATATTATTGAATTAGTGCTCTGCTTAAAATGAGTGGAGATTACAGGCTCACAAAGTGAGGTTTGCAGTTAACCTTTGCTCCGTGAGTCACAGGAACAACTGACAGAGGTCAGGCCAAAGGTTTTCCTAGCCCAAGATCCTGCAACAGATGCGTATAGAGAAGTAAAATCAAGCAAAACACATTGCAATAACTACACACAGCAACATAACAATTTGCAGCTCCTACATTTCAGGAATTAGAGGAGATTTCTCTCTTTCTAAGAGCAGTTGATGAATTTCTCCTCTGTGACTCTGTACAGATGCCGTTGACACGAAAACTTCTGGCATCCACAAGGTCCAGCGGCAATGAACTGCACAGCTTCATTACAGCTCTCCATCAGGTCATTTTAAACCCGATGCCTCAGACTTAAAACAGCTGGGACAAAAAGTAAATAATCCTTAACTTTCCAGCCAAGCAAGTTTTCCTTTCTGACAATAGTTATTTTAGATTCCATTACTGTGCATACAAGGTTAAGGTTATTCTTTGCATAACTTTGCACTCAGGTCTGCCCTGAAGACAAAGCTAAATTCTGGTCGAAAAATGCAGCAAAATTTTATGGCAAATGGTACATTTTTATGTTTTTATTTGTTTTGGTTTGCTTTTAAAAGCAGGAAAGTATTAATGTCTTCTTCCTTCCACAGGGTATGACCGGTCAGGAACGACTCACATCTACATCAGGTCTTCCTAATACAGTAACTGCAAGGAAAGTGCTTGATTATTTAGGCCAATGGTTCCCAAATGGTCTCTTCTGAAGTGTGAACAAACTTCACCCCACAGTGCTTCTTTCCACAGAAACCCCTCCAAGCATTCTTTCCTTAAATAGAGGATCAAGTTATTATCAATCCTGCCCTCTTGTTTCTCTTTGCATTTTCTCCATAACTCAGACATCCATGTTAGTGCACACAATATTGTTTTCAAGTCCGAGGCCTCTCAAAGAGACCAGTAAGGGGAGTACCTTCACTGTATCAACAATACATTGATCAATGTACAAGCTGGTTTGTACAGGAAATAAACAACCTCCATCCTGATCAAAGGTCCTGAACATGTAGCTTGACAGACTATAAGGAAGTGTTTTAAACACTGCAGGGCACTCTGTTTGCATTTAATCTTTTCTTTTTTATTACTTTCCTTTTTTCTAAAAACATTTTTTCCCCAACCTGTCAGTGTTTGCTTTCCAAGATTTGTTTATGCTATGTAAGCTGTAGGTTATTTCTGTTAGAGACCCTAATTTCCTCCTCTGCTGGGACTATGGCGATAGCCCCAAGGAAGTTTACACTGAGAGAGAAGAGCATGACAGGCAGTGAATTAAGTGGCTCAGAAAGAGATTCAATTAGCTTTCTCAGTGGAGGAAAATGAAGACAAAAAAAGACACTCTTGGCAGTTCTACTCTCCTGCCTCTTTCTCAACTTCAGCAAATGGACATTGAGAGACAGTCAAAGAAAATAATCATCAATATTTGAAATGTAATATGATGTGATTTATTGACACAGGGCTAATACCAAAATCTGTCCTTTTTTCCTTCTTTTTTTCCCTTTTTTTTGGTAGCCAATTCCCCAGCTGGCTGAGTTCAATTCATTTGTTTCTACTGAATGTTTGCTTTTCAAGCTGCTGTAAAATTAGATGGCAGGGAGCCTAGAGCTCCGGCGTAGGCATCTTCCTTACCATCTCCCAGGCCGCGAAGCACACAAATGGTGTGTTCGTTCCAGTGAAGAAAGCGTGGCCAACGTTTCCACAAGACTTAGAATGTGAAACCCAGCGTTGAAAGCTCCTGGGCTGATTGGGACTTATATCCAGCAGAAGAAATCCCAACTTAACCAAAGAGTCAGTAACACCAGTACTGAGAAAGAGCCGGATTCTGAGAGGTGTTGCAGCTCTAAGTTTTGAAAATACCAGCTATTTCTAAATCTGATGCCTAAACTACTAAGCTGTCCCATCAGGCCTTAGTGGAGGTATTTATTGGTTTTAATACATGCTGCCTGCAGAGGCAAATAAAGTAAAAGAGAAACGACAAGTGCCCCTTCAAAGGGACCGCCAGCTGAAACAAGAAAGCTGTATGTATAGTTCAGACTTTGCACTTTTGAATGCGTGTGCACCTACAAGGAGAGACAAAGCATTACAATCGTGCTATTCCTGCCTCCAACCATTTCTTTGCGCTTAAAAATACACAGAATGCCATGAACATTCATTATTCTTTAATGGCAAGTTAAAGAAGCAAAAGCAGGAAAATTAAAGACCTGAGCTGCTATTCCTTTGTCACGTCTTATCTGAAATAGGACAGACATAAAATTTAGAGCATGCTAGTAACAGCCAAAGGCATGATACACGGCACATCCACTTCATGAAGACTCATCCATGGAGAAAGAGTAAGTTATTCCTAGTTAATCTGCTTTGTGCACCACAGTTTTGCACAATGTGTAGCACAAACCTCCCAGGACTGATCCCAAACAACCCAACTGACACCCAAAGCTGGATCTTGCAGCATCCTCAGGACTCTGGAAAAGGCAGCAGCTCTCAGCTTCCACTCGATTTCTACTGGCACACGCAACCTCTAATTTAGGAAAATAGGCTATAGGGTGGCACACCCTCACTGGAAAAGAGCCAGCACCTGCTTTACAATAGCCCTTTCAAATTCCAGGATCTTTTCCAGCCAGTTTAATCTAACTTCTATTACATTTTATTTCTACAGTCTACAGCCTCTTTGCTCACATACCTTTTAAGTCATTATTTCCCAAAGTGAAAGATAATATACTATTATTATCCTATAGCTTAAGAAAACGTGACACAATACTAGATCAATATCCCAGCCTACTATTAAGTGGCTGCACAGCCAGAAACAAATCTTCCTGTTCTTATCACTCAAATCATGAAACACCTTATAGAAACATAGAAGGGTTTGAGTTGGAAGGGACCTTAAAGCTCATCCAGTTCCAAACCCCTGCCATGGCAGAGACACCTTCCACTAGACCAGGTTGCTTGAAGACCTGTCCAAACTGGCCTTGGTACCTAAAGTTCTCTCCCACAGAAAGCATTTAAACATTTAGTATCTTTTCCAGTTAATGGCTTTATTCCTTCTTGAAGTCAGTTGTACATATCCTGATGATGCATTTCCTCTATTACTACTCCATCTGCAATTTATGTATTTGCGTGAATCTATCTCTGATGAACAATAAATTCTGAGACAGAAGGAAACAGCAAGCAGTCATCATACAAACTTCTTTGAACTCAGCTGCCTTAGTTTTGGTACAAGAGCAATCAAGCATCTAGTGCTCAGTGGGGAACCATCCTCTGTTACAGCTGACATACCATAAACTCTCAGATGATGAGGCCAATGAGAATAAAACTGTCATCTTGCTTTTAGGAAAAGGCTCTCAAACTATTTCTGTGCGCCACTCATCTCACATGGGGCAGAACTGCTGCCCCATGTTAGCCGCCTTAAACCAGTGCTCTCCTGAGTCAGGCTTGAAGTGGCCACCCAGGACTGAGCTGCCCTACCCAGATGGTATCATTAGACATGATATCACAAACTGGCTGGGGGAGCACATAAGTCACAGATCTATTTTATATACAGCTTACTTTGAGAATGGGGGTCCTTTGGAGAGGAAAGGTACGGAGAACATTTCCTATCATAATACTATTACAACAGTATTATAAAAATTGAAAACAGTAGTCACAAAGTATGATTCCTTACCAGTGTTACAAGTTGCCAATACCTAACCTGTTTCACTTGGTAAAAAAGCAGAAATCCTCTAGATAAACTGTGGTTGTTTAAGTAAAACACATCTGGTTTCCAAACACATGCATTTCTTTCCAATTGGAAGAGTTCTTCCACTCATGGCCTTCTTTTTTCCCCTTGCTTTTTGCCCAGCTGTTTACAAAACCATATAAACACAGGGGAAGGTCAGCAAGGAATGAGAAAGTGATAGCTGAAGTCATCAGGTCATGAACCTTTCTACCACATGGTCCCAGCAATGCAGAGTCTTATAATGTCTTTAGGAAACCTTCAGTTTCCCCATCACCAACACTTCTAGGACAACTACTTCTATAGAGCTCATACCCCAAAACACGTGAAAAAAAAAACCCACTAAACCAAAATAGAAACAACCCAAATGGTTTGGATAAAATTATTAAAAGATTTTTAAGAGATATTTTTTTTTTTTCCCACTATGGACTTAAAGGAAGGGTTGGGGTGGAAAAAATAAAAGAATGAAGAAGGATGAAGAAAAGGCCTTCCTCTTCATGACAGCTTTCAACCTGGAGAGGGCTCATGGTCAAAAGGCACCAGTTGGCTGGCCAAGACCTGGCCAGCACAGCCATAACGTATGGAACCCTTCCACCTCATAAGGGACCCATAGTGGGTCCCACAGCCCCACAGATGGGCTGCAGAGGATCTCCCACTCAAAATTTCCCAACCAGCACCCACAGTTCTGCAGCACTTCCAAGCACTTCAAGGGGAAGGGCTCCAGCCATGCTGGAATATAGTTAATAAACAGAAACAGCTCAGATGGCTCCCTAAGCCTACCAGAGGATGTGGGGGATCCTGCCACCAATGGTAGTAGGTGTAGAGAGAGGAAGAAAGGAGAAGAGGAGGTTTCTGGTCTCTGGTGGATGGGTGTCAGATTTTTCTCTGGGCAAAAGGGCAAAACCTTGGCTTGTTCCTCAGAAAGATATCACTACTCTCCACTAATTCAATGCAGTATGCATCCCCTGTCTCCCAGGAGAGTACAGGGGGTGACACAGCCACAGCCACACGCTCTCCATATGGATTTAGGAGATAGCAAAATGGGAAAGAGGAGATTCTCACACAGCTGCAGGAATCAGGTCCTGATCCACCAGACCACCAGACCACATCTGCAGCCTGGCCCAACCACAGCCACATGCTCTCCATGTGGATTTTGGAGATTGGGGAGCAGGAAAGAGGGGATTCTCACACAACTCCAGGTCCTGATCCTTCTCCCAAAGACGGTGGGGTTTCTTTTTGACCACTATTAATGCACTGCACTGATTTCTAATTGCAGCAAAAAACACAAGAAAAATCCTGTGGTATCAGTAAAAAGCATTATAACATGCAAATATTTAGGTTTTACTTTGCCTGTGAGTGTCCATGTGGTCATCAAGAGACTGTAAGCAGGTCTGGAGCCCTCCTGCCCTCACTTTCCAGCCATCCCATGCTGAGCCCAGGCA
Organism: Coracopsis vasa; assembly: GCA_026283785.1. Taxonomy (NCBI): domain Eukaryota; kingdom Metazoa; phylum Chordata; class Aves; order Psittaciformes; family Psittacidae; genus Coracopsis; species Coracopsis vasa. The sequence continues at coordinate 14,538 of JANHGB010025937.1, read as the reverse complement.
CTGCCAGCAACATAGTACAAGCTCTGCAGCCAACAGGCACCATCCAAGGCAGAAAACCCTTCAATTTGGTTTCAATTAAAAGAAACTATTTTGAAGACAATTCAATCCCAGTTCCAGGCACAGCAATTCCCAGCTCCCCATTTTAGAAAGCTCCTCTCCAAACACTGCTGGTCTCTGGCCGCTGCACAAGCAAAGCTCTCTTTAGGCTGCGGACGTTAATCACGCTGCTCTTTATTTTTAGACTTTCTTCTTATGACTTTACGCCACAAGCTCTATTAACGTTATGTCTTGGAACATCAAAGTTATTCGCAGATCAATCAAACTGACAGAAAACGTTCCTCCTGCTTTGGGAGAACTGAACTCAAGGCAGCTTTTTAATAGGAGAAGCTGAGAAAAAGGGAAAAAAGTATTAAAAATATCCCACATGCTATAAATCAACCGATTGGACATCTGACTATGAATGAAATTCCGAGGAGGAGGTGGGGAGGGAGGGAGGGAGCAGAGCAGGATTTTGCCCCCCACAGATGCCTGCGTGCACAGGTTCACCTCTCATCTGCGCTGAAGGCAGTTGGACTTGAAGGCAGTGCCCAGGGAGGACTCACCTCTGCATTTCCAGCCCATTTAAAAGCACGCTTTCTCTCCCTCTCATTTCCTTCCTCTGCCTCTCTCAATACACCAAATGATATCACAGCTGTGAGAAATCTCAACCCCTGAATCCCCCGCAGCCCAGGAGGAACCTTTTAATTCACCCAGTTCAAAATGCTGAATTATTCAGCTAATAGGGTATGACCTAGGGCTGTTGCAGGTATGGTGATCTCTGCAGCAGGGGAAAGCGAAGGAATGCAACCTTACATTGCACTCCAGCCACCCATCTAACCCACGCTGTACTCAAACTCTTCATTCTTCATTCTCCACTCCCAAGCAGGATTAAGGGAGACTGAAAGTGAAAAACACAATTACTTCAAACCCATTCTTTTCTGTTTACTTTACTGAAGCCTGCTCTTGAAAACACCCCCACTCCCTCTCTCTAAAACCAGAAAGAAGTCACAGGTCAGCAACGTGCCCTGTACAAGAGGTGGAATTTTCTTTACGTTTCCTCACCGGCACTCAGAAGTAGCAGGGAAACTCCTTCAAGGTAGATTTTTGCTGGCACTTGGAGGCACAGGTAAGCCATTAATCAGGAAAATCTACTGCTGCACATGTCAACTGATGGGAGGGTGGAAAAAAAACCCTCTTGTAAATGCAAACTAAAGATTAAAGATATGCTGTCAGTTAGTACTGTGATTTCTGACTGGCAAATTCTGACCTGCAACTCTTAGGAGCAATACCTTAGATTACATAAAGGAAAAGTTATTAGACATTCTTTTTCCCATCCACTTTTGTGCTTACTCTGAGCACAAAAGCAGAGCCAGAGACTCTCTTGAGCCCCATGCAACAGCTCACGTGATGCCACAGGCATTCGGGGTGAGACCCAAACCCAAGAAGGGAAGTTCCAGCTTCTATAGATACCAGCAGCTGTAGTATCATCAGAGGTGTATGCAGGGAGGTGTTAGCAGTTACAGGCTGCCTGCTCAGGGCAAGCAATACAAAGCCAGGCTCAGAGTAGCAAGACACCTTTTCCCCCTTTCAAAGCAAAAATACAGAATATTACTTTGTACATATATTTCTTTACATTCAGTGGGAAGTACTGAGTACTTCTGCCTCCTTTGCACCCTTCAGTGTGAGCCAGCAAACATGCTTGCGCTCTGCTACCACAAAAAAACCCAAAACAAAACAAACAAGCCCCAGATACAAAACAGCAGAAGGTGGTAAATATTAAAGACATTACCCCAATCCCTGGCTAAATTAACACAGGCTAAAATTTCACAGGGGAAAAAGGATACAAAAATTTGGCTATGGAAACCTTCCTCTGTTTTGAATCCCATGCAGTGACACGTAATTGAGTTAGTCTTTTTGCAAAAACTTAAATGGCAAGCTACAAACTCTGGGAAAATCCTGTCACTGGGCAAAGCAGGGTGACATCCTCCAGCATCACGTTTATTATGAAGGGGATTGTCCTCAAATTGCTCAGCATGAACAGTTTTACTAGGCAAACCACACTCCAGAACAATTCATCCCTATTCTAAAGGTGGTGCAACTGATCTCTGAGTTATCTAACCCAGGGAAATGAACCAAAAGCAGCAAGCAATAAGCTGTGTGTTCACACAGGCAGCTCCTGGCAAAGCTCCAGGCATGTGAGAGCTTCCACCCTCACTGCCTGCACCATCCTCACTAGGTTATCAGCAGGATCCTGCACCACTGACCACTGCCATGCACCAGGGCCCTAGGCAGTAACTCTAACTTGAATTCATCTTTTCCACATAGAAGAAAAACCATAGTAACTGTTGGCAAATATGGAACTTTTACTAACAAAGCAATGCATCTACTAATAGGAGGAGAAAAAACAGGACGAAAAGAGAAGAAATCTAACTAAAGCTGGGCTTATGATTTAAAGCCACAAAGACGCAAGTTTAAACTGTGAGTATTTTTTGTCCCATTTACCAATCAAGAATTACTGGTTCTGCCATGTCAAACACACGGGGTTTCTGTTAAGCTTTCTGAAGCGTTGTATTTACACATCGTGATGATATTTTTCCTGGCTGCTTCTCTGATGCTTAAGGAATGATAAGGATTCCTTACCATATTAAAAGGGTTTAAAATGCGGTGCACAGCCAAGCAATTTGGGAAGCAATTGCTATGTTTCTAAAGTGAACTTTAATCTAGAAATGCTCATAAAAATCATATGATGGCATATGGAACAATAATGTTAATTAAATAATTTGCATTTACATAGCAATCGGTCCCAAGGGCCAAGCATATAGTAGCACAAATCACATGAAGTACATCACATGCTCAGCAGCAACAGATCTTACAGGTTTGACCTGAAGAAACCCAAGTGCATGCAATATTTCCTTTCCCTTGCACCTTCTACCCTAAGCCCTTACATGCCCAAAGGCAGCCACCAGCTCTTGGCTGCCTCAGGTTACCTGTCGTGCTTGCTGGTCAGCTGCACGAGAAGTATCCACACTTCTGGTGCATTCTATGTTTTGTTTTACTAAGCCGTACACCAGTACACAAGTGCTATCAGGTCTTTGTGTAGCAAGAAGATGATCCTCCCATGAACAAGCACCTTCCTTAACTTTCTTTGCCAGGTCCTCTCCAGGTTACAAACACACAAAGGACTGTCCACCGTTAAGCCTTCCTTCATTTGTTCAACCCAACCAAAGATAACTGTGGAGATACTTAACACCCACAAGCCAGCTCTAATTCAATATTCTTGGTCAGACAGGATTTGTACATGACAGAAATAGAACTAACCGCATTACAAGAGAAATGAACTCTTTCCAAGATCCTGCCCATTTAAAGAACAGTGCCAAGCCCCTTATATTTATGTGGGTCTCTTAACAATTTAGGAAAGAATTAGTAGCAGCAAGAACCAGAAACACTAAAAGCACGCTATTGTTTTTAAATGAGGACACTGTCAAGACAAAAATACATGTATATACACACACACACTTAAAAAACATGTAGACAACCCCATCTTCATTTGTGTTGCTAGATTTTCTGCCCCATTTATTAGCTTAGAGAAGCAGCACTAGCTAATTTCATTATTTGTTCTCTGCCAATTTGACTTTTTGGCTTCCTTCCTATGCCCTAACAGAGTTGCTCTGTTTCCAAAGAAGGGAAAACAGCCATCGCATTACTGGAGACCGGATAGTTTTCCCAAATGCAGTCTAGCTCCGTGGGAGGAAAACATCCCATCAGCATCAGGGACTGGCACCTGCAAAGCCACCTCCAGCCAGGGCAAGAGCAGGTCACGGTATGGGAAAGCTCTGGAGCTGGAGCTGCTGGATGAGTGGGAAGAAAGAAAACAGTTATCTGCAAGACTGGAAAAGCTCTTGGTAAACAGAAGGGCTAAGAAGTGGAAGTACCCAGGGCACATTTCAAACTGGAACTTGGTTATCGGAGATGATTTTGCACCATGGGATGGCAACCCTTCCCATGAAGGCTGGAGCCCCAAGCCTTTGCTGGGGGAATATGTTATGTCCAGTCCACACCTTCTTCTGGCTGCTACACAAACACACCATAGACACAAAGGGGCAAAATGAAACACGTGCAAGCTTTCCTTGTAAGTTGACATTGCATGAAGTCAAAAGACTTCAGCTAGTTCCACACAGGCGTAGCTTTGATCTAAATCACTCAGTTCAACCCCATTTAAATCAAAAGAGTGTTTTAAGTAATGCAGATCTTCATAAGCCTGAAGATCCCAATCTTCTGTAACATACCCCTTTATCAGACCTATCTTGCCTCTTTGTTTCTGGCAAAAAAAAAAGCACCCAGAACCTATAAAAACAAAATAAAGGATAAAGAACTAATGAAAGGTAGGCCTAATCTAAGTCCCCAAAGTTTCAAAGGGCTTTGCATATGGCCCAGTGCTGCCACAGTGTTTTTCACATCTGTGGGGCATTAAATAACCAAATCTTGAAATTAAAGTTGGGTGTCCCTTGTGGCACCATGAGGAACTAAGCCTTTTTCCTTGCCCCTTCATTTTCTTTTCATCTTCAATTTTGTTTGCCACTGCTAACTTAATATACAGGAGTTAATTTCTTTCCTGACTCGAGGTACCACTAGGGGAATATTGTGTGTTACTGTGGCGGCTGGAAGTCATTACATCTATATAAAAATTAACCTGTGGCACCAGTCTAATCTCTTGGTTTTTTTCCTTTTCTTTTTTCTCTTTTTATTTATACAAAAGCACCTGCCTTATTAATACTGGGGTTGGAGCAATTCCTAATGCAAGTAACTGAAACTCTAACTACATTAAATATGCAAATACAAACCCCTAAGCATTTCCCTAAATCAATATAAATAAAAACCTAATCCTTGAACTGCAGAAGTACGAGTTATCCTAAAGCAATGTGGTGTGCACCAAGAAGAGATTGCTTTTCCATCCCACTCACCTTCACGATAAACCTTTCATATGAAATCAAACCTCCTATTTAAGCCAACCTCACAAGCAAAAAGAGAAACTAATATTTATGTTTCAGAAACGGATATAAGACTAAACCCTTGAGGAAACAAGTTAAATGGACTGAAAAAGAGGAAATGATGGACAGAAAACAATTTAAGTTGTTGAACACATTAAACATAGTGGTTATCTAAATTCAGGCATTCAACCCATTAATCCTTAAACTCCTCATTTCCGAGACAAACTCTTCCGTGCTCAAATACATTGCAGGTCTAAACATGGTAGGGGTGGGGGGAATCATCCCCCAAAGCTAGCTAATCAGAGTATTTTCATGTATAACACTCTTCTTCCAGAAGCATTACGAGTGTATCTGTGCTATTTTCCTAAATGTGTAGTTTTCACAAGCAGCAGGGAAAATTAGCCTGTGCTGAGCTCCATGCTGTCACTGCTAGACTGCAGCTAGTGCCCAACGTACCATTTTAAAGCAAGCTGAGGTGCTTCTACATTGCAGTGTATTTTTGAGACTGCTGTGGTCACACCTATAAGGTCACCCTGTAAAGAAACAAAACTTGCAGGTCATCCCAGAAGTGTGTAATAATCTATCCAGCCACTGTTCATTCAAAACCACTTCACCCATTCTGGGGACACAAAAGGCACGAAAGCATATTTCAGTGCCCACAAGAGATCTTATCGGAAAGCTTGCCACAGGAGATGCTGTGTGTTTTCACCTCCCCTGACACCTCAAATGAACATGGTGATGCTAGAACATGGATAGCAAAAATGTAACAAAAGAAAACCCTCAAACTTGCTGAAAACAGAGCATGTTTTATATGTTAACAAATCATATGTGGTGCCATCCTTAAGGACTATAACAAACTTCCTAATCTGTGGCAGAATGCAGTTTCCCACCTGAAGAGCAGCACAAAGGAATTCCAGCCACTCCAGACAGGAAACTGGCTTCATCAGAGGCCCAACTTAAACGCCTGCACACAAATGCACAAACACAGGGAATCCACAAGAAGAGTTAGAGACATGCACTCACCTGCAAGGCCATGATCTTATTGGCATCACAAAGACATGATGAGACAGCTCTTATGCCTGGAATGCTGGAAAGGATGCACACAAGCTGTTCAGGAAGGACAAGCAGGGGAGATGAGGAGCGGGTGCCACCCTCTATGTCAGTGACCAGACGGAGTGCATGGAGCTGTACCTGGGGACAGATGAGGAGCTAACCAACAGCTTATGGATCAGGATTATAGGGAGGGCAGGGACAGTACAGTGGGGGGAGCTGCTAAGGGCTACCTGACCAAGAAGACTAAGCAGTCAAGACCCTCTACAGACAGGAGCAGCCTCATGTTCACAAGCCCTTCTCCTCATGTGGGACTTCAACCACTCCAGTATCTATTGCAGGGACAAGACAGCAGGGTGCAAGCAATCCAGGAGGATCCTGGAATGTGTTGATGTTGGACCTTGCTCTCACCAACAAGGAAGGAGGGCAGGAGCACCTCTCCTATAAAGATAAGCTGAGAATTGGAGTTCAGCCTGAAGAAGAGAAGGATATGGTGAGACTTTAGATCAGTTTCCAGGTACTCAAAGGCATATGTGAAAGCTGGAGAGGGACTTTTTGCAGGGGTATGTAGGAATAGGACAAGAGGGAATGACTTTAAACTGAAAGAGGGGAGATTTAGATTAGATATTAAGAAGAAAATCTTGACTATGTGAGTCGTGAGACACTGGCACAGGTTACTCAGAGAAGCTGTGGCTGCCCCATCCCTGGAAGTATTAAAAGCCAGGCTGGATGGGGCTTGGAGCAACCTGCTCTAGTGGAAGGTGTCCCTGCCTGTGGCAAGGGGTTGGAACTGGATGAGCTTTAAGGTCCCTTCCAACCCAAACCATTCTGTGATTCTATGAAGTATGTTCAACACCAAGGAACTGAGCAGCTTTTTCTAATCAGAGAGGGATTACTTTTACTTAAAATCAACCCATCTGAAGACTAGTCCCCAGCAAGGCTCCCACCCTCACCAGCTGAAAGCAACCAGCATCTTCATAAGCACTCCATCCAAAAAAAGATGCCTCAAAATATGTGGCAAACCACTGCTGGGTACCAATCTTCTCTCTCCACAAGCTACAGAGGGAGGACAGTGTGCCTGGATCACGCTACACTCCCATCTCATGAATACTGATGTTCAGCAAGATGAAGCCCAGCCTGGCGGACAACTCACCCCAGCAGCACAGCAGGATGGCTGTACTTTCCATATAGCTAGTATTGATTCAGGCTAGAAAGGAAAGCCCTGGGCCACTGGGGGCAGCTAAATGTTTTCCAAAAAATGGACATAATTAAGATTATAGCTGTGCAAGAACGTGAGGTAAGGAAAGGTGGGAAATCACAGTGTGTTTCTGACTGCTCTTGTGTATTTTGCTATGCTGAGATTAAAGGGCAGGTCACTTCCCTGCCAGCTCCCAGAGAGAGGGATATGTATTTACCAAGGCAGTTAACACAGAGCAAGTTACAGCTGGGAATGTAACGCACTAGCAGTCACCACCTTGGTTTACCCTCTGGAAGCCTGCAAACTTACCTGACACTTTGGAACTGCAACACACACATTTGCCAGCCCTGCACTCCCTCCTCCTGCATCCTCCTTCACTGTCCACTGAGCTTACTTGCACAGACCTGTACCCTTCTTCAGCTGGCAACTCCTCCAGCCAGGGAGCGCATCTCTCTCCTCTGAGCATCTTGTGACTAACACAACCGGTAACAAAGCCCAGAGACAAATTTAAGTGTAACTCAAAGGACATCTTCACATCAGATCTGCATGGAGACACGAGACTGCATCCCAGGCATCAGGGCAGAAGGCAGCTCCTCATTAAGAGCCAGGCAGAGATGCTGCTCTGGGGCTCTCCTGCAGGACAGGACATTTTGGTCGGGCTACAGGCCATGTTTCTGACCTGATCCCATTCCCTTGGGTGCATAGCTTGAAGGGAGCTTGCAGCAGCCTGCCGTTGTAAGCCTTAAACAGTCTGAAATGCGTCATTACTGTTCTCCTCTAATGCAACTGTGTTATTGTTATCACTTACAAATGAAAGCAATCAGGCAGCCATTCAACATTATAGATTTTTTATTGGTTTCTTAATTCCACAGGACCAGGATCTTACATGTTCTATTCCACCTAAAGCTCTGGCTCATTCCCTGTCCCCGGCATCTGTACTGTAGCAGTTGAGAAATCAAACACTGCAGCACCTAAGCACCTTGAGGCTAGAATCTGAACTTGAAGCGTTTTCTTCTCTGTTTTCTTCTCCTAAAGCTATTTCCAAAGAGGCTTAAAAAGTGAGAACTTTTTAATGTATCTAGTTTTTTGCATCCTCCCCAACTCTACCTCCCTTCAAAAATATGATCCTTCACAAAGACCCTTAGGGATCCCATCTTCTGATTTATCTGAATAATACTGTAGTGCAAAAGTACAGTGTCAGAGTTTGGGGATATGAAAAATGATAGAACTTCTGTTCCACTGACTCTCCCTTTCCTGTAATAAACTACTGTTGCACTACCCAAAGATAATAAGACAGTTTTTCTCCTGCTATCCAAGCTGTTTAGTAGCCACCCACAAAAACTGAACTAGATACCACTTTTTACTATTATTGTTTGGCATCTTTCACACTGGCACGAAACCTGATGAAATCCAAAGTGTTTCTTAGGTTTTATCACTCAAGTTGCCATTAGCACAGTTTTGATCATTACATAAACTATTTATTTATTTATTTTTGCTAGGTTGGGTCCAGTTATTACACTCATTACAGCCAGTATCTATGGAAGACAGATTGCTACTGCTTGGACCCAGCCAGGAGGTAAAATAAGTGAAGAAAGGATCATAAGAATGGAAGCCAATTTTTGTTACAACCTGACAGCACTGGGGTTACTCTAGGGATGATGCTCAACAAACAGTTTATTAAGTCGTAACTCTGTTTTCAAAGATACAGAAATTCAATTTCTTAATGACTTCATTGCAGTATGTGGTTCTTCATCATTTCAGAATAGGCCATCAGATTCAACATAACCTATCCAGCAAAACTACTGTAGGCTGTGGCATCCGGTTTATGAAATTCTACTTTGACAGCTTACAGAAAGCTGTGATAAAGCCTCTGCCTTTTCCCCTCCCTGGTTTTGACACAAGCTGTATATTTCTGACATTAGAGTTCAAAATGAAGCTATCCTGTTCCATATTCAGAAACTGTGAGGCTCTGTTCAGATGCCAAATCTGCAACATTAGCATCTTCTCCTGACTTCCTTGCTGCACATATCAGACTTACAGGCTGCTTCTCTGGGTCCATAACTGATCCTTGTGCATCCGTAACATACCTGTGCAGCTGGACTGTGGTTGGGAATGAGAGTACAATTCCAATGAACAAAACAACCCATTCCCTTTCTCCAAGAAAGACAGAATTTGCCCAGCTGAGAGCATGGTTCAACAGAACAAGACACACCAAATGCACACAATGGGCTGAATCTACCACGGAAGGCTTACAGGCAGGAGTAAATTAGGCAAGCCAAAGAAGGTCAAACTTCAAGTTCTTAGCACACCAGTACTTCTAATTTCAATGAAATGTACAACATGCAGGATGCATTAACTTCCTTTTTCTCTCTAAAAACAACCTGCCAGTCTGATAAAAACTGCAGTACTTGTATTCAGCTCTACCTTTCAGCACATAAAAGCTTGCAAAATGGAGGAAAAAGAAAAAGATAGATTTACCCTTCTCTTTGCAAAATGCCACAGAGCTTCCTCCAGGCCATGGAGACAGTGGTTTGTGCAGCCAGTGTCCCCCAACACTGGGGGCTGCTGGTCCATGGCTCACAGGGGAGACCCTCTGATGCCGTTTCTGGATGCTAGAAGCAGCAACCCAAAAGCAAAGCCTGGGTCATGACTGAAGGAGAGCCATGCTGCTTGCCAGTGGAAGCATCTTTGGTGCTGCTGCCCAAATGTCAGGGAAGTCTGAAGTACACACTTAGCTTCCCTGCATAAATGCTGTACTTTCACCATGATGGCACCAAAGTTTCACAGAGGAACCAACTGGAAGGCAGTAATGGCTCTGAAATTAAAGCCTTCACCGTCTACATTTAAGATCTAATCCCACCACGCAAAATTACCACTGGCTTTGACAAACCATGCGTAAAAAGCAGAAGCTCCTGGTGGGAACAGAAAGCCCAGTGTTCAGAGCGGATATTTGGGGTGACCCCCATCCAGGGGTTATATGCTCTTTCCTTTTGTTGGGCAAATTCAGTCTGGAGGCTCACAACATCACTTCTGTGGGGAAAGGTCATTGCCAAGTGGTAGCTAAGCAACAGCTGAAGAGTTGTGGTGGTCAGAAAAAGCCACAACGTTTTGTTTCGTTGAAGTTAACTTTCTAAGTGATGGACAGTCCTCGGAACAGCCAGCGACATTCCCCACAGGAAGCCAGTTAAGGTGATTTCATTTCTTAAGTAGTTTATGTATTTGAGCCAAGTGAAGCTAGGAACTAATCTGGTAAAATACTGAACAAACACAGAAGAGCTACTTGAATTTCTCCCTGACCATGTTTTATGTTACACCAAAAATTCCAGCTTCCATAAGACAACACTTCGAGGCCAGTGCTGTTGCTCAGAGGAGAGCCTGCTCTGTGCTCCCTTCTGTGCCACTTCACAGCACCCATCTGCTCCAGCCAGGACAAGAAAAACCCAGTCTGTCCACTGCTCACATGGAGTGCTCAAAGGCATCAGCCCCAAACCCTTCCACATCATGGAGCACAGGTCAATGTGGATGGAGATCCTCCACTCTGCTCCACTCCAACCACTGCTGCATGAACGCAGATCTCAGTTACAGCTGTGCAACCAAGAGTGAGCCAAACACTCCTCTGATTATCTGGGTAACAACAGCATTAACCCAGTCTTTGGGAGACTTTGGGCATGTTAAAGCCTCAAGCTGTACAATGACTAAAGCTAACTGCCATGCAGTTTATTAATCATTTTCATCCTTTACTGCCCCTTCCAATGAACACCCCAAACTTTGTTACAGGGTTGGGTTCCCACTTTGTTTGCTTTCCTCCCAATCCTTAGATCACTGGCTACCACAGCTTTAAATGGAGGAGCAGGGGATGTCCACACACTACGGAAGATCACTGCTGAAATGCAGGTGCTGCTGCGCTGCCAGTGCCTTTAGGGCTGGAAGGCCTTAAATCAGTATCCTGGAGTGCTTTCTGCAATTCAAGCAGCTAGATATTGAGCACACACTTCAGTAGCCAAGAATTTAAATGCTTTTGTGCTTCACCTGTGCTTTGACTCATCCACCTGAAGCATTTACTCTTTGGTACAGTCTGAACAGTGTACACAACTCCGGATGCCCAGTCATACCCAAACCCTCTGGGCCCTATTGAAATAGTAGTAACAACAGCAGGGAAGTCAACAAAACCTTCCAGCATTTCTCCCCCAGTCAAATCCCATGCCAGGAACAGGGACACAAAGGAAAGGGGTGAGAAACGCATTCTGGCTGGCTGGATCCTTGTTGCCTTCAGCTCCCAACTCAGCCCTGGGCCATACAAACAAACACCATCAGGGCAGTCTGTGACCTACTTTCCCTCCCTTGCACAGGGTACTGTGCCATTGTGAAACTGCCATTGGATTTCAGCTTCATAAGGATGACAAGAAGGGTTTCAAGAGACCACCTGCTGTGCAGCTAACGGTGCGAGGGCAGCCGCTGCCCCAGCTCCATGCCTTCTGCCGGGAGCCTCTGCATGGGGCAGAGGTGCAGCTCACACAGCAACCCACTCACATCCCTGGAACTGTTGTATCTCTCTCCTTCCCCTCAAGATCTGCCAAGAGAACTATCTCTGAGTGACTGCACTGAAGTTTCTTGCACATCCTTTCTTGCCCCTGAAGAAGTTTATGCTGCTGAGACCACTGCCACCCCCCTGCTGCCTGGCATGGAGATGATCGTGCCACCAGTGCCACAGGCAGGCAAAGAACCACCGTTCAGATATGACCATTCGTATGTGTTGCTTATAGAGGTCTCACAGAAGCCAGCCTTACAGACAGGCAAACAAGATATAAACAACTATTGGAGCAGTTTAAGTGGAAACACTGGCACTTAGCACAGCTCAGAGTGACCCAATGGGTGCCTAAGTGTGGATTTGGGAGCCTAACTTCAAGCACATGGGTTTGACAAGGTTGGATGAGGACTCGCATAAGGATCTCAGAAAGCAGCATCTGCACTGCATGACAGCTCACAGCAGACAGCCAAGCCTCCTTCAGGCACCAGGAGACTGGTCCTGCACAGGAACCCCCTGCCTGCTGTGCCCACATCACCTCCAAGTAAGACATTTTTGGGCAGTCATTGAGTAGTGCTACCTCAATGATGCATCCTCCAGATCAAAGCAAGTCCATAGGTTGAAGAAGGTGAGCTTGGCCCATTTGCACAGACGCGCCCCTGCTACAACCAGTGTCAGCAGCTTTTACATAGCAAAAATGCCTCTCCTTTGTCAGGGCAGGCTTGAACTCAGGCTCACTGAGACCTGGCCATTTCAGATCCCAACTCTCATTCATCTATGGGAAGGATAAGCTGTCCAGGCTGCCTTCCCTGAGGGCTAATGACAGTGTTCCCCTTCGTTACCATTTCCCACTTACGCATGTGGCCCTAGGGAAATCTTCGAGTCTATACTGGTTAAAAACCAGTTCAAGCAGGGGTCTATTATGTTAACTGAAGGTAAGCCTCATTCAGTGCCTCCATATAATATAATGTTAAATGAAAGGGGAATAAGGAAGGAATAGATTGATCCCTAGGTATTTTTCTTTTCCCTTCTACTATTACAGAGTAAGAAACAGCCATAACTCCCACTAAACATTGTACCTAACTATCTATCTTGGTCCAAATGCACTGAAAGCTATTACAATATTTTGATAGTCTGATATCTACTGAGGGTAGCAGTGTCCCCTGGAGCACTCCTGTTTCTGCAGAGGGACTAGCTGTGCAATACTATCTTGGTATTGCACAATCCCCTTCAAAAACAACCAAAACACAATGCTATTAATGTAATGAGCTGATTAATCTTTTCAGCCTCACTTAGCATGAAATAATCACCTGGATGCAGAACGCTTTCTCCACAAAGAGAATGCTCTTCAAGTGTTTATCCAGCACACTAATGCAAGGGATACCACCAGCAGTCCAGCTGGTAGTCAAGAAGGAAAGCAAACAGTGCTGCTGAGCACACTGGGGACAAGCAGGTATCGGCAAATACATCTATAAACAAAAAACAGAATACTTGTCCCTTTACACTTACCACCTCCTCAGGATGACAGAGCTCTCATTTTCCAACTATAGCGGAGTTTTAAAGGAATATATTAAAAATACACACAAAAGAGTGATTCAAGTGCCTCTCAGAATTTAAGGTCAAGAGCACGCTGCTTCACTCATCAGTTCAGACCATGAACAAGTTCAGGCCAAATGGCTCCTGGATCAAGTGTGCCGTTGCTAACTGAGCTACAGCGCTTCTCCCAGAGGCACCCAGTTGTGAAAGCAGGTGACAGCCATGCATCACACTTCTGGATGAGTTCTTCCCAATGGGTAATTGCTCTTACTGTGAAAAGAAAAATTCAAGTGTGCCTTATTTCCTTCAGTTCTGCTTTCTAGAACACCGGGTCTCATTACACCTCCACCTGACAGACTGAAGTACCACCTAGTCTCAGTAATCTTTTCCCTATGAAGGCACAAACAGAACAGACTGTGAACAAATACCTTTTTCAGGATTACTTTAACTTTCTTCCCATCTGAGAGTGGGCTGCAGGGTTGGTTGGGTTTTGTGGGGTTTTTTTTTGGTTTCTCTGAAAAACAACGCCTACTTTCTGCCTTGCAAAATTACAGGGTTTGGTCATCAGGTGAACTTTCCTTAAACTCCCAATTTTCGCTCACATTGCCTCCTCCAAAGCTTTTGTTTTCAAATCACTTGCTTATAAATGGTGTAAATGGTATGAGATGCCAAGACTCTCCTTCCATTTTCCCTGCAACAGAGATGTGTGGAACATGTGCAGCAATCAGAAGGATATGGAGCAACACGCAAACAAGTGAGCAATGACTGCTACTTGTTTTTAATAAAATGCTGGGTTTGAGTATGTCTCCAGAGAAGTGAAACCTCTGATAGCTCCACCAAAAGATTTCCCTGAATCAATGCTCAGGATAAGGCCCTGCTGCAGTGTTTCAAAACTTAGTGCGAAGCTGTTAAGAACTAAAACAAGCCAAAACACCACGTAAATGCAAGACAGCTAGAAAGCATACACATTCATTCTGCCAACTTACAGAATCATAGAATGGTTTGGGTTGGAAAGGACCTTAAGATCATGCAGTTCCAACCCCCCTGCCATGGGCAAGGGACACCTCACACTAGGCCAGGTTGTTCAAGGCCCCATCCAACCTGGCCTTGAACTCTGCCAGGGATGGGGCAGCCACAGCTTCTCTGGGCAACCTGTGCCAAAGCCTCACAACCCTCACAGGAAAGAACTTCTGCCTAATATC
>JANHGB010025935.1:1293-12858 GCA_026283785.1 Coracopsis vasa | reverse complement strand
GTGGCTGCCCCATCCCTGGCAGTGTTCAAGGCCAGGTTGGACACAGGGGCTTGGAGCAACGTGCACTAGTGGAAGGTGTCCCTGTCCATGACAGGGGTTGGAACTGGATGAGCTTTAAGGTCCCTTCCAACACAAACCAGTCTCTGATGCTATGATTTATAGGTCTGGATTAGAAACAGGTGCTTGTCACACATTACACTGCACCCGATGCTTAAATCGCAACAGGTCAAACTTCCCTATTTTCTTACAAGTTTAGCAACACTCCCAAGGAAACAGAAGAATGACCTACACCAAGGGCAGGATCAAATGAGAACACGAAGCCACCCGCTTTTATGGCTCCTAAAAGTATCCTCTATCTTCCCAAGTTAACAACCATTGCATTAAATAGCTGCAAGAGTCAGCTGTCAACCTGGATTTAAAACAAGGCAAGAATGTTATTTTCTGCAGTGGCTTTCACTCTTTACTGATAATTACCTACACACACCCCATTAGCATTGTATTGTGGAGTAGCATCTTCCCCTTCTGCTGTGCAACAAGGCTTTCCACAACCAGGTCTGGAAATCCCTTTGCAGTCTGGGCTTGCTCTCTGGACCACTTCTTATTTACAAGCTGCTGATGCCTCGTGGAGAGGTTACTAAAGGCCATCTGCCTACAGAATTCTTGTTTATATTCCTCTCGTTTTATCCTTAGGAAAAACAGTTGCATAAAGGCAGAGGTATTTAAAGCCTGACCCATCCTCCCTCATCCTGCTGGAAGCTATAATCTGTCTGTGCTATCTCAACTGATATTTGTGCAAGTGATTATGTCGGCCAAACAAGGGATTACGAGTCTGGTTTGGGGAGAGAGCAGCATGAACAGAGGACGTCTGAAGGGACAAGCTTTGTTTTGTTCCAAGTAAGATTCCTTGAACTAAAGGGAGAGAGAAGAAATTCATCCTGCATAAAGGGCAATTGTTTCCCAATGGAACATTTTGTGTTTTTCCATTAAGCATGAGCTGCTCTGGCTGTTATGGAATATGTTATTAACAGGTCTGTTAATGCCACTCCAGCTCCAGCACTGCCTGCATGAGGAAAACAAAGCCAGCACAAGCCATCCTTTTGTTTTTTATTTTCTCCTTTCACACACAGAGGATGAATCAGAACATTATCTTCCAGTTCTATGGATACTGGATGAATATTCCTGTGTCTCTTGCATAAAAGACAATTCCTCATATGAACTTTTCAGTTTCTTCATGCAAATAAAGGGTGGGATGTGCCAGACTTGGCTTCCTGGGCATTGACCCAAGGAATACATATTGGTCCATGACATAACCTTTGCTCACACAACTTGAAAGTCTTCAGAAGACCAGACAGAACCAGGGAAACAACTACCCAAGATGTCTCACAGGATATTTAAGATGCAAGATAAACAAGCTCTGGACGTTTTACCTGAGGGGCTGGCCAACAGAAGAGAGCTATCGTCATCCATGGCATGTTTGAAGCCATTCAGTACGAGTGAGGACAAGCCATGCTCTTCAGATAGCCAAGAACATTGAGTTACTTTTGGGCTTCACAACCCCAGCGTGTTGTCTGCCTCCTCAGCTATTTACAGTGCACCAGGCCTTTGAAGGCACTAAGCAGGATCACACATTTCTGCCCAAGGACCAGCTTTCCCTTTCTAGGAAATAGGAAGGGTAAGGAACATGCTAGTCATCTATAACATCACTTGTGACAGGCACCTTAAAGCTCACCCAGATCCAACCCCCTGCCACGGACACGGACACCTTCCACTAGAGCAGGTTGCTCCAAGCCCCTGTGTCCAACCTGGCCTTGAACACTGCCAGGGATGGGACATTTAAGTACCTATAAGAACTTCTCATTTAGCTTAGCCAGTGTGAGAGGGAAGGAAACTTCGTCATGTGCTGCATTTTTAAGTGTGAAAGAAGCAAAACCACTGCAGAGAACTAATCAGACCATCCTATTGAAACAGATAAGAAGGAAAATTATCAACACTGTTTGGTGAGATACATTTTCGAGTTCCTTCTGAGTCCAAAATTACACAGGTGGAATGCAAGAAAATTGCCCGAGAGAAGTATTTGATCTCAGATTTAGATGGCAACAGCATGCTGAGAGAGGTTGGATTCCTTACCATTTTTATAGCACCAGGGTCCCACAATCTTTTGCTGAGGTTGGAGGTGTTATTTAACAGGTCTGCGCCTTGCTGTTGGTGTCAAGGACAAAAGCAGGATGCCATAGCACAGTGCAAGGCAAGTGAGGCATTATTCCTGCTGTAATATTTTATACAATCTGGAGATACTAAAAGATCTAGTTTCAACCAAGGCATTATAAAGCTTGTCTTCTACAATACTGGGCTGCCAAAAAAATAAGGCTCCCCATTAAGAAGCCTGAATAATTAATTTCTTGTCTGTATTTCTAATAGGATGCTGCTAGCCTCAGATACACAGTGCACTGTATTTCAGTTAGAAGGATGAAAGTCATGGCAAGCTATTGCCCAAATCCATTGTATCAGTCACAGCTGACACCTAACTGTAAGTAAAATCAGGCTAATGGGAGTGAAAGCAGTGATGCTGTTACTGTCATGTTCAGTATGTGCTGTACCCCTCTGGCTTGATCTGCTCTGGGTTTATTCTGGTTTTTAATCTATCAGCAGCACACTGATCTCCAAGAAGCTGCACAATTGTTGCCTTCAGCTAGATACACACTTCAAGAGCTCTGTCACCTCAGAGCTGACAGTGTCCCTGCTTCCGAGAAGCCACTTGGAATATTGAGCTTTCTGTGCTCATGCAACAGGCATCCAGCTCAACTCTGGAGAGCTGCTTCTTATTGCAGTGCAGGCAGCACTGAGCATGGAGCACGGACCTTGCTTCTTTCCCCACAAGCAAGTATTTGGATTCATTTTTCAGAGTGACAAACGATTTGTCTCCCAAAGCATCCATGGCACTGTAATTGAAAGGACAAGGGCAGCAGCCATGCTGTCCCCAAACCACATTACAAGTACGTTCAAGCTGCACTATTAGAGAACTGAGCAAGCCCTTCGCACCACAGACTAAAGACATTGCAGATGTGCCGAAAAGCATCCAAAAGTGCATATTTGCCTGGAGATTTGAGATTTTGCCTTGTGCAGAGCACCCAGCATCAACATAATCCACCTAAACCCTGTTAAGTGATTGAGCTCTCCACTGGAAATATCAACTCTCCACCACAAAGCACTAACTCAGTGCCTGAGAATCTGATCTAACGAATTCCCAGCACTGCTACACCACTGCATTTCCTCTCTTTTAGACTTTCCCATGTTCTTGATTTCATAGGATTTCTCTAATAAGCTTGTGTCACACTTCAGTCTCATGGAATTGCAACAGAATAATTCATTATCAGCCAGATCCAACCTCCCAGATAAGGTTAATGCCAAGGCAATATAAAGGCTTCTTTAGCAGACAGTTGCTGTTGATGGGTCTTGGCTCTAATCAAGGCTCAAATCAGTGCTTACTTTTTAAGAGCCAATTAGTTTTGTTCTAGAACAAACACCTTCTTCATCTTTGAGCTCAACCAACCATACAACAGGGAGGAAACAGTGAGCAGAGGCCAGTGAAGATAATGTGGACACCACAGTTGATACTACTATGGAAAAATACAGTAGTAGGTTTGACCATGTGCAGTGCAAGGAGTGAAATGAGAGGTATCCACCCAGTTGTAAGACAAGCATCACATTGCTATGTGGCTACTGGGCTGTGACTCCCTAGCATGATGAAGCCAGTTCATACAGAAACGCAATGTCTTAACACCATAGTTAACTAGTTGTAAAAGAGGGATGCAAAACTGCCTGCCAAGGCGGGAGAGAAGACTGCAGGGAACACTAAGAGACAGGCTGGCAAAGTACAGGGAGGAACTTGCTTGGCATTGTGCTGCACCATATGTTCAGCCTCCCAGAATAACCCAAAATCAGCTGCTCCTTTTCAGCCAGGCGTGTTCCCTCAAGCCATATTTCAAATGTCACTCCAACCACCTTTCCAAGAGGAAAAGAGACACTCTCATGTAATTGCAGATAACAGGCTTTGTACAGCAGCCTAGCATTATGCAACTTTATATCTCACAGGCTGGATGCAATAAATCAAGCGCTTCAGTTATCACAAGATTCAATTTGGTAATTACACTAGATGCAGTTGGAAAGATTTGAGCAGATAGGATTGCGGTTTTCCACTCCACATATCACAGTCAGGAATGCAGGGGAAGCCTTTAGTGAATGCTCAGGACTGACAAATATTAACGTTTAGTTTGTGACTAAAAATATAAGTAAATAATAAATGAAAATCTTTTATTTCTTTAAAAGATGCACTTTTCTATTCCTCAAGTAACCTGATGCCCAAAAGTACATTCAGGGTTCTCATGGTCCAAGACAGAACTGTACAAAATGCTCCCAAGGCAAACCTGATTCAGCTCCATGGACCTGCAATTGTAATATGACTTTTCCCTCGCTGTTTGCTAATAGCACTTGATATGCAGCAGGGAAAACAGGGGCAAAGACAGTGTATATTCATTTAAAGCATTTCTTAGACAACGAGTGAGCAGTAGATGGGAAGATGTACAAATTATCTGGCTGCAACAGCTTTGAGGGGCAACCCTCTCCTAGAGCTTAGAGACAAGGAAGTAATCCCCTATTAGCAGTTACCGAGCTGTGAGGCTGTGCCTCTGTTATTCCCATCTTGTTTATCATGATGGCAAAACACCCCTCATCTGTCGTAACTGCCAGTAGTGTATAGCAAATGTTGGCCATGACCTAGCGATTATTATGGGAAATATTCTTCCATTACTTGGTTAGAGGCCATTAAGTTCCATTTCCTGCAACAGCAGCCAAAAAAGACTTCTGTTATTAGAGGTGATTGAAGCTGTTTCCTGGGAGAGAAGGGACATGAAAAGTCTGGGTTTGAAGTGGTTACAACATAAGGTATAAAAATAAATGTATTTTGCACAACTGCCAGGAATTCATAGTTAATGATCTATGGTTTAGCTGTGTTTTTCTGCACATACACCTACAAAGGGAGTTATCGGGTACTGTTACAGGATTAACAGAGGTACTAACACAACTGAAATGGCAGTTGCCTACAACTGTTGTCTAGGGACTATAACTAGTTGAAGACTTCCTGATATGGCCAATTCAAAGCACAAACATCTGATGGACCAAGTCTTTTCTGCTCTTACCTGATACTTACTCCAGACAAACACACACCCATTCCCAAAACTGCTACTTAGTTGAGACTAAAATTTCAGAAACAGAATTATCCCAATTGGCAGAAAAATACAAAATCATAGATTCCCAGACTGGTTTGGGTTGGAAGGGACCTTAAAGCTCATCCAGTTCCAACCCCTGCCATGGGCACGGGCACCTTCCACTAGAGCAGGTTGCTCCAAGCCCCTGTGTCCAACCTGGCCTTGAACACTGCCAGGGATGGGGCAATTACACCAGATGATCTTTAAGGTCCCTTCCAACCCAAACCATTCTATGACTCTATGAAACTAACCTGTAAATAACTTGTCCTACAAATACATTTCAATCAAAGTTCAAAGTTAAACCCTCCTGTTTGGGGGGTTTGTGTTTTAATTTCCATTGCAATTCCATCACATCTATCCTTAGCTTTATCAGCTAATTTACTTTAATTACTCGAATGTGAAAGTAGTGGAACAGACTTGTCAGATACTACCCTAACATTCTGCATTCTGCACAGACACAGCAGGACAGCAGGAAAGAGAGAAGTATGCATCCAGCATCACAGCCAGGACTGAAGCTCAGCCAGATGCAGGTGAACTCACGCACTGCTAAGGCACCATACCTGCAGAGGCAGTCCTGATCCAGCACGTGGACACACCAGGGTACATGCTGGCTTCCACGTGCTCTGCTCTGGCTGCTTTACCCTACATTAAATGATGTTTTCTCCAAGTCCATAAACTGAGCGTGCACCTCCTGCAGCTTCCCTGGGCTGTGATGCTGAGATTCATGAGTCATAAGAAAGCAGTAGCATTTCTGATAATCAATCATATGAAATAAAAGTATGACACCTGGATACATCTGATTTTTAAGCAGTAAACAGTAACATCAAAGCCAATGGATGTTTCTAGTATGCCACTATTTCCATACGAAGATGGGTAGTATATTCTTTTTAATGAAGTCTCAAGAGAAGAGCTGGTAAACAACTCTTGAGCACAGCTGAAGAGCAGCACTTCTATTTCACTGCTGAAACTCACCATCCATCATGCTGCTCCTCCATGTAAAAGCATTATGCTAGCCCGTATCTAAAGTCATAAAATCCTTAATGGAATCATCACAAAACACATTGTGCCTTCGGAGAGAACGCCTTTTTCAGCCTAATCCGTTTGGTTTGCTTATTCTTAAATTTAAGTTGCAATAACCCATTTATATTATTTTTCCTTATCTATTTGAATCTAGGTGCAAACTACCATGCCCAGAAGTTCGCAAAGCTCATTGACTTCAAACATTAAGGAAACCTTATTATATAGAAACTAGATGAGCCTTGCTTTTCCCTAACCAATACTAGCATGAGGGGGAGTAGCTGTCTGTAATAGTTCAGTGCACTATTTACAGAGCTCAAAGAAGACATGAGCAGTACAATATGCCTACTATGAAATATATTCTTAGACACCTTCTACTACCACTATGAGAATATTCCTTTCATGTATGTGCAGCACTTAATACCGACAGTTTCTCTTAGCCTGACCTAAAAAACAGCATATGAAGCTGAATATTAAGGGGAATTGGTGTGAAATAGTAAAATAGAATACGGGCTGATTTGACCTACAAAATTCATTGTGCTTTGGCATTATGGTGTTTCCCTTTCCCCACATCAGCTCTAAACTCACAAGCCGGTGGGAGAAGGCAAATTTGGAAGAAGGGCTCTTCCAGTGTGAGGGTCACATAACAAAGCCTGATGAGACAAAACTATTCAGTGACTTATCTCTGCCTCAAGCCTCTGATATGATGGGTAAAGCTCAGTGACTACCACAGTGTTCAGAGCAATATGAGGATATTGCCTTTTAAAAATGGAATGCAGCCATAAGAAACTAGACAGCAACAGAGCCAGGGAACTGTGATGCATTTGACTTCCTACATTTGAACCATCATCACCAAAATTATGTAGTAGTTTCCATTATTTATCAGTTTCCATCATTTACCAGAGACAAGAATCTGAGCGGTTTTGCCAAAGCTCATTTCAGATTTCCTCTGAAGCACTTCTTGTTTGGATTTTCCACATTTTCTAGCCTTTTAGACATGTGATTTCTCAGAAAGCAGCATCTTTTCTGATGATGTAACAAGTCCATCGTGGTTGTATTTGCTGGGATAGTATAGGGCAAGCTTCTCATGTGCTTGTGGAAATGAAAGCCCCACTGAGAGTAGAGGTTAAATCCTCCTGACAACCATAGGTTTGTGGGAAATGAATTAGAAGCATTTGAAGAGTGGTGAAAGAGGTTTCGCAGGCAGGGTTGTCAACTGTGACAGTCACATTCAGACAGGAGTCACTGATTCTCAGACAATTAAAAGGACAATACAAGGATTTCAGGGGAAACAGCTGGAAAAACAGAACTTTGTGCCTTGATTCCCAACACTCCCAAAACTCAGTCCATTTCATTCAAAACCATGTCATTTTACTGCAGTCAAAAAGAAATGGGTATTGCCACAATTCAGAGGAAAAAGGGAACTGCAGTTGGCCCCACTGGCGCACCAATGTGGCTAACAGATGTGCTCTTGAAACACAGTCATTTCTCAGGTTTCAAGTGCTTGAATGCACCCTTAGTAGTTTTACTTGCTAATCCATCTTAAGAAGGGAAGGAAACTATGTGGTTACGAGACAGGCCTGCCGGCCACATTTAAGCTCCACTGACTACCACCATAGCATTCCATCCAGTACATTAGACCCCCCGCTCACATCTCTCAAGTCTTTATGGAAGATGAAGCTGTTTCCTGATTCACAACAGTAAACATTACTTCACTTAATATGAGTAAATTCCTGGCTCCCATTGAAGCCAGGGCAGACTTACTTGGGATGTTCTCTATTCATTGATCATTTGGAAATGAACTTCTGGGGTTCTATCTTGCCAAAGAGGCACAACTCCCATACAAGTCAGCTCTTCCAGCACATAGCTTGTATTAACAGTTCAGGGAACACAACAGCAGTCAAAGCTCAAGATAAAATGCAAACTAGGCACCCTGAAGACAATGGAAGCAAGCAACAGGGTTAGAAGCTGAAGGAATGTATGGCATCTCACATAAAAGACACCTAGTGTTGGGTTTATGTAAGGAAATGGGTAGAAAATGTAAATGGAAACATATACAGACTAGACTACACAGGAGCACTAGAGAGCGTGGGCTGTAGAAAGGACAACATGACAAGCTTTTCACCTCATCATATCACTCCATTCAGGTCACACTACTATGTTCCTATGCTTGTATTGCACTATGCTAGTATGTAAAGTTAAACTCAGGGTACTAAAGCACTAGTTTTTGTTTTCTGTGAGGATAAGAGAGTGGGTTTGCTTGAACAGTGAAACCAGATTTCAAGTACAGCATAAAAGCTGATCAGCTAATTGTTTCCAGCACACAGTACCCAGCTCTGTCTTCCAATTTGATGCTTCAATAAGCCGTAAGTGGTGCTCCCTCTGTACCAAACCTGGGTGCTGTCATTATTCATGCCACGAAATATGTAGAGGTGTGTGCTTTACCGTTTCCCTACATAGATGATCTACCCAAGGGGGAAATCATCCAGTGCCAATCAGCTCTCTAATGTTTAAGATGCAATAATGCAGCACATCTAAGTTTTCCTCATGAATTCTGCAAAGGGCACAGGCACAGAATAGTCAGGGGCTCATGGGAGCATCTTTGGTGTACCTCCAGTAGCCATGGACCAGTTTCAGCTGGTATGCCCCAAAGCTGGGCAATAAACCACTACCAGAGCACATGAAATTTTACTTATGAACTCTGTGGGGGGAATAATCCCAGCTACATCAAAGGAATGTCATACCCAGGTTTCTATCCGCTACACAGCAGGTCATGCCCCACATTAGGAATTACGCCGCAGCTCCATTGTGCTTTCTGTGGCAGATGGCTTCTTATGAAGTGCTGGATAGCAAGTCCCCTGTAAGAGCTATCATTAGGAACCATTACCAGCTTTCCTTCCCTCTTTGTGAACAGCTTTTCAAGATTCTGCTTGATAGGAACTGTTAATCATACACTGTATGAATTTCCATTGGTCTGATGGGAGCAACTGCTCTGGGCAACAGCCTTGTTATCCATCGTACCTCCAGAGTGCCATTGCCTCCTGCTCCATCATATTGTGTGAAACACCATTGTTCAGCCCAAACACAACACTGTCATGCAAAGCAGCATGGACTACACTGGGGTTTTGTTCTGGAAAGGTTTTCCTGGCAATCACCTTTTGAATTTCCCATACTCCAATCCTGGCTTGGAGCAGTCTGTCACAGCCAGAAAGTGAGACTTGAATAGGACTGCTGCCTTCACTAGCTGGAGCAGGGCATCAAAGCAACAGACACAAGGAGCACAGAAACATATTGGTGGAGTCTGGTGTTTGCTCTCACACCTAAAAAACACTTCTTCATGCACCAGATTGGAGAAGATTGACATCAACAGCAGAGCTGGGAGGGAGAGGAGTAAGCCAGTAAGTTGCACAGCTATAAGAATATACCCATGTTTCTCTGTGCTCTCATTTCCAACATCGTATGTGTATACCTTCATCTTGAGTAGTACATTTTTTCTCAACCCTCCTTCTGTTTTGCTTCTCAGTTTCAAGTCCAAGAACACTTACATTACTATAAGGAGATCTGGACCTACAGCTGTCATTCAGTCCAAGCTGTTCAAGCATTTCACTGCTGTTATCCTAGTTTCACAACCTCAGCTACCTCTATATGTTGTTCATCAGCTTTGAAACATAGTCTTTTCACTTTTCCAAGTGACACAACCTTGACAAACCTTCAAGTCTGTTGGCTTTGGGATCAGTAACTACCAGACCATCCGAGCAGACTGCACCCATGATAAAGGATGAAGTGTTAAAACATCTTGCAGTCAGTGTCTTGAAAAATTAACCTGGGATTTGCCTAGCTGTCTAGACAGTAATCCTCCATCTCCCTTTTGCATTTAGCCTTCCTATGCAAGCTAATAATGGCCAAGGTGCTGGATAAATTCTATTAGTGTGCTACTTTCTCACTCTGTGGGTTCAACTTTCAGAACTGTTAGTGTAATGAGCCCTCTAATATCACTAGAGTACAGTTAAAGCTACTTAGAAGCTGCACAAAGGGCTCAGTGGCTCAATCTGGTCTGTCTATCAGAGACAGTGTGGTGACAGGGACATGCAACCAGATCTACCAATTACTGATTAGGTTTCTGCTCACTTAATGCATTGCCCATCTAGAAATCACTTCAAGCTTCAGCTGGAGCATGGAGGAGCTCCAGCACCTTACAAGCAAAGCTAAGTTGACTAATTCCTAGGCAAACTTCAGCACACATTCTGCGGCATTCTTACATTCATGCTGATCTCCTGCAAGGCTCTGTTATTACATTATCATACTTCCTGTCAGAGCAATGGATGGCTGATCGCATTTAAGATCATCACTTTGCTGCGTTCATTTATCCAGCTCAGATCATAATTATTCAGCTGTCCCAGGCAAGAAGAACAAGGTAATTGGGAAGTACAGGCCCAGTTCTTAAAGAAACTTGAGAACAAGCAATTATGTTTATTGAAGGACATCATCTAATCAGAAGGACACCACCTAACAGAGCTCTGGAGCAGCTCTGCTCTGGAGCCAGGCTGAGAGAGCTGGGCTGGTTCAGCCTGGAGAAGAGAAGGGTCCTTAAGGGGAGACGTTGTAGTAGTCTTGCAATACCTAAAGGTAGCCCACAAGAAATCTGGAGAGGGACTTTTTAGTGACAGGACAAGGGGAATGGCTTTAAGCTGAAAGAGAGGAGATTGAGATGAAATCCCATGGCAGGGGGTTGGAACTGGATGAGCTTTAAGGTCCTTCCCAACACAAACCAGTCTGGGATTCTATGAACTTTCTATGACTCTATAACTCATCTCCTATAGAGATCCTCATGCACAGCACACTGTTTCCTCAGGGGCCTTTTAAGCAGGTTATTCAGCTGAGGCACGCTTACAGAGAGGTAGTATGAGCTTATTAGTGTTTCTTCTCAGAGTTTGCTGTGGACAGCATTAGACCTGTACTGAGACTGCTGCCTCCTTCAAGCCTGGTACCAGGCAGCCTCATTAAAAGAGAAGCACTGTTTGGTTAAGCACAGAAGCCACACATCACTTTCCACATTTAGAGCAGTGTTGCTTAGATAAGGAGCAAGTGAGGGTGTCTTCTAGAAGCAACTCCATAATCTAAACAGTGGGATCCAGGCAGGTGCTCCTTGAAGCTGCAGTGGCCCATGGCACGGTAAGGAACGCAGTCAGCTACTGTCCTTGTGATACAAGGGAATCCTTGGTTTTTAGGGCCAAACCAAAAGAATGACATTAAATCACATTTAGAGAGGTGTGATAAGGTGTGG
>JANHGB010025926.1:0-14015 GCA_026283785.1 Coracopsis vasa | reverse complement strand
TAACACTTCCTTATCCTTGCAAATGCAGTCAGAATTGTTTTTCTGCCAAGCACATCACTTATCAACTATAACCTTCAAGTAAGAGTTCTGTAGGACGCTGAACATCTTGCCAGAGCTTCTGTGCTCGTGGGCATTCTTAGCAGGTGACACAGACATGATGCTACCATACTTTTCTGAACTCCTTTTCTACATACATTGCAGTTTTCATTTTATGGACATGCGACCTCTCTGGAAAGTGATGACTAGAGCTGGTTAGGGATTTTCTGAGGAAAAGTTTGCATTTTTTAACTGGAAAATGCTGACCCATCAAAACTTTGCATAAAAATAGAGCCTTTTAAACAGAAGCTATCTTTGGCTCCGTTCTCCCAAATCAAATGAAAGAGAGACATTCACAATATCCTGTGGTAGCTACTGTTGAGAAACCCTCACTTGTGACAGAAACTCTTCAATGGATGGCTTAGTTTGGAAAAAAAAAAAGTGGCATTAGACCCCATCCCCCCCCAACTTAATTCCATGGACCAAAGATACAGGTACTGCTCTATAGCCAATTTCATAAGAAGCTATGTCATGCTTACTGTCTTGATAGTCAGGATATGTTTCTTGAATGAGAGATGTTACCAAGCTCAATGAATATTTAATCTAATATGCCAACAGGATAGATTAAGCCTTAGTACTGCCAGTATCAGTAGGCTGACAAATAGGTTTGTGTCCCAGCCAATGGGCTCCCCAGTGTAGGACTTGATGGTTCATCTTGGTGTGGAGGAAAATTAAATTTCCAAAACTTCATATTTTCACAGAGTAGGACTTGTTTTCTGGCCAGCTTTCATAGTGATAGTTTCTTGGCAGCCCTTCCTTTCTTAACTTTCCTCCCCCATCTACCTTAATATTAATCAATTCTATAGTTTGCATTATGGATAAGAAAGATTAGTCTTACTGCACAGTGCCATTGTGCTTACCTTGCTTTGCAAAAATACAAGATTTTCAACAAAAGTGTCTGAGTTTTTACAATGTAGGCAAGAGGAAGTTGTGCCATTCCTTTCTGAAACATATTGATTGCTTTCTAAACATACATGGTATCTTTGTATGGGATATTGAATTCTTTTTAGTGGGAAGTCTTTGAGAAAGATTAATATTTGCCTACATTTTTATTATTTTTATACATGAAAAACAAGCAAAGTGATGAAAACAGAATTTAAAAATAGGAAAATAAAAAAATGTCTTTTGCTAATGCATGTCCATGCTTCTTCTATTACTATTCTGTAAATCTGATTCTAATTGTGCCTAATGTTGAGTGTTATTTCTTCCATGAATGGGTCTTTTAGGTTTGGAATCCCATGTCCTAAATCCTGTGTGAAGAAAATGTCCTGTGTTACTGTGGCTGCTGACTAATACATTTGAGTTATATTAAAGGGTAAAGAAAAAGGAGGGTGAAGAAAACAGGAGAAATTTTAATGTCAGCAAGCTGTCCACACTATCAGTTTCTGAGTTTCTTTTTTATATCTAAAAGATAAGATGGTGATTGGTGAAAGATAAATGTGCAAGGTTCCTGTAGTACTTGCCTAGTCATTATCAATATCCTGTAAGTCTCTGTCACTTGCACAAAGAAATTAATCTGTAGCTAACAAGTTTATTAGGGAGTTTTCTTCCTTGTGCAGATATTCTTATCATTCAATATTTTTAAACAGTATCTCTTTAATAAAGTTAATCTATTAAAACTGAAAATAACTTTTTAATCAATGAAAAAAGTAGATTGGTATATTGCAAGATTTGTTTAAACTAAAGATATCTTTTGCTGTGAAGAGACTGTCAGACAAGTGTTTTTATTCAAATTTCTCAGCACTTTCTGCAGTTTGGATGATCTGAAGCAGTTGTTAATGAAGATGTGGGAGTTGTACTTAGTTACTATAAATAGCTATTGCTTAAAAATAAATAAAATAATAAAATCCCATATCCATGATCAATGTAAGAACGTTGTATATTCCTGTGGTCTGCATAGCTAAATATATTTTAAAAATTTAACGTGATTTATCCTTCCCCATCCCAGCTGTAGATAATCATTATACTATACACTGTCAACAAAGCAAAATGATACTCTGCCAGTTGGAAGACTGTATTTCTTCTGTTTAATGGAATCCTTTTAGTGCTTGGTGCCAGGGGCTGCTTGTTTTGCTCTCACATGTAACACAGCACTTACCCTGCTTAACAGATTTTCTTTCTATTAATGCCATTTTCATAAGCAACATAGCAGGAGAACACAGAGTTGAAATACACGGGATTAAAATGTTGCATAAAAGTCTGGAAAATTGAGCACTGAAGTCAAGGAAAGGAAAGCCTCTTATTGGAGGAGCTCATCTGTCATTATTGTAATGCTTCATCTGAGGCCAGTGTTGGAAGGGAAACGTGCAGTCTCCCTTGGAGAGCATAATATCTCCCCTTTGGATTTTTATACTGAGCATTAGTTTGTCACTTAAGCATTTCAAACTTTTCCAAGTAGATTTGAAAGCAGAATGACTTGGCCTCTTGATGGGTAAAAGCTTGATGTGGAGAGGAGAAAGTTGCCCTAAGCATTTTGCAATTGCTTGTACTAGATGAGCGTTGGAATTTCACTTTCTCCCCTTCAGTGCTGAGGTGGGGTTGATGGTCAGAGGCTAGAATGCAGCATGGAGGGGACAAAGGATTGGTCATAGAGGTGGGAAAGAATTATCTCCACACTTGCTTGGGAAGCATGAATAGTAGGAGAATTAGCATGGTATGAGCAATGTTTGTACTTCGCAGTGGTGAAGTATGACAACTACAGAGAAACATGAAGGGGTATGGACATCCTCACCACTACCCCATTTGCTTTTCTGTAGGTTTTCTTGGCAGTGACTTTAGGGGATAGTGGATCTGTTCCTGAACATGGTTAGAACCTACACGCAAAGCAATGCTGCAGTGAAGCAGAGCTGGGGACATGCTCCAGATTAATCAGATGTGTTGGCAAAATCTAGCTGCAGGAGTTTTCAATGGCTTGTGGGCCTCCACCCTTGTGGGCCTTGTGCTGTCTGATGAGCCCAGCCATGCCTGGCAGTCCTCGGTGCTGTTGGCCCAGCTGGGAACTGGCTGCTCCCTCTGTCTCCCCTCAGCTCCAGCTCTTCCTATGACTCCTGGCCTTGGCCAGCAGCACTATTTTTGTGTATACACCATGTGGCAAGGCTCTCATCACTCCTCACAGGGGCTGTTTTTCTGCCCTTAGTAGTCTGTAACTCTGTTTTGCCCAAATCCCTGCCCTGCCTGCTCATGCTGTTCTCTTTACCCCCTACTCCATGCCCTAGTGTCCTCAGTGGCGGCTGGGACCCCATCACTGAAGAAGTGCACAATGTGCTGGGTGCCCCTGAGGAGACACCAAAGACTTGTAAAGGTTGTGCAATGCAATGCAAAATGGCAGGGATTTAATTCTTGTGCCAAATGCGTAAGAAGACAAATCTTACAAAGGAAAATCCTCTCAGTAATTTATCCAGAGGTTAGATACAGCAAGTCAGAGTACAAACTGCAGAACATTTGTTTCTGACAATAGGTCCTAGCATCCTGCTGAGCAGATAACCTTTTCTTGGAAGAAAAAGAGCTGTCCTTTTGCATTTGCCATCCAGTTTTAGACTATACTATCAGTTGTTAGCATTATCCTCAGCTTCTTGAGCTCTCACGCTGGCTGTAGGAGAAGGTTACAAAGGCAGGACAGCACAAACATGAAGCTGGGTCCAAGTAACATGGCAGTCTTTGCAGATGCTAATAAGGGGTATGTGTTCATGGGTGTGTGTGTGAGTGGTAATATACAATATAAAGCCAAAAAAGAAATATCTTTTTTGCATTTCCTGAATCTGCTCAACAACTAGACTGAAAGCCAATGTAAAAATAAGGAAAAAATTATCTCTATATTGTATGTCCCTATTTCAAACTACTTTCTCAAAATTGTAGGGTTTTTTTTCCATGATGGCTTTTTTGCCAAGAAAATAAATTTCAGAACTTAAAATAATCACATCATCCACCATATACCTTTGTGAGAAACTGTTTCATTGTGACAAGCTAGAGATGTCTCCTTGGACAGCTGGTTTTATTTTGGTGACTTTCCATCTATACAGCCGACTGCAGTTTTTATGGGTATGGTTGGTAAACTTCTTTCATGCCAAATTATTGTCTTACATAAATAACAGCATTAAATTTAATCTGGCATCTAAGCCTATTCAATCTACAAAGATCTTTTCTTGGGCACGTTTCAGAATTGTTTCAGTTTCTCATTAAGTTGGTCTTTCTTTCTCTCTTCCTTTCTTTTTTTTTTTTTTCCCAAATTAGAAGTCTTTTGGAAAAGGTGTTCACTTTTTTGCATTCTAGCCAGGAATCTGGACATTTCTGATACTGAAACAGGCATAAGGAGAATTCAAAGTAAATGAAAGTAAGTTAAAAGTGCTGAACATTAATTCTTTTTATCAAAGTGACTCTCTTAGGACTTAAGACAGAAAATTGCCTTGAATGTATTTGTTTGAAAAGTGTTTCCTAACAATTCTTATAGATCACAATACATTAACGACCATATTAATTATTTTAGTATCAGCATTCACCTTTAACATCTTTTCTTTTATTGTTGTGACCATACTCTTAATTTAAGCATGTGGTGTCAGATACCATTTAGTAGCATCTACTTTCACCATCAGGTCAAGTTTTGTTGCTTTATTGGTTTCTTTTTTCCTTAATGAAGCCAGCATATCTATGCTGTCATACTGGGGCCTGCACCAATATGCAGTTTACCCTTGAGGTTTTATATCCTTTGAAAAGCATTATCTTAGAAATATGTTACTGAATTTAATTATCCCTCGAACCATGTTTTATAGACAAGTTAAAACACCTCCGTGCATTTACATATTGCTTTTCATGTACGCCAAGAACTGTTGCTTTATTTGAAACCCTACTCATTGATTTTTCTTCTTACACAAGCTTTGCCAATGCAATTTTATGCATATAATTTAGCATACTTTATTGTTTATTTTCATATTAAGTTTCCACTATTTGTACTGAGATAAGTTTTCAGCTTTGATATCTCTGCTGAAAACTATTGTCTAACACTGTGATAATCCATGGGTTTGCAGATTTTGCTTTGTACATTTTGTTGAGATCTAACATTTGCTTGTTTCTTCTTTTTTTTTCCATTCAGATACATACTTATGAATGCATTTGCATGGGTGTTACCATGCAATTTTTGTCAAGTGTGATGTTCCCTGATAAAATGTTTGTTGTGTTGAACTGTGCTTTCGTACATTTATTTCAGATGTGTTTAAGGTTGGGGATCTTTTTCTTTCCTTTTTCTTTTTCTTTTTCTTTTTTTTCTCTTTTGATGGTAGATTTCTCATTTTTCTTCCCCCACCCACAGGTTTTAAGTCACATACAATTCAGGTTTCGTATTTTTATTTTTTTTTTTTAGCTCATTGGGGAAAGCCAGTTTACTTTGGCTTGCAGTGACGATTGTTTGCAAAATTCATTTAATAGCTAATTTCATTTTGACATTCTGACCTGGTTATCAATTGTAACACAAATAATTCAATCTCTAATTAGTCCATCTGTTAACTGCTCAAGGTCAAGTGACTTCGTTTCATTACAAACATGATGCAAAATATCCAACAGTTATCTAAAATGCCAGTTGACACTAAATAAAGGGACTATGTCTCTTTTATAGTTCTGAAATAATTGTGTCACTTTACATGACCGTTTTTCTTCACTGAAAAATATTTTAACTCCTAGGATTCTCTGAGCTTCCTACACAGTATGTGGAGAGTTTTCCTCTTTTTAGTTGTACTCCCTAGTGCCATCTTTATTTTGTAAGTCATTCTGTATTTGGAAGGACTGCAGCTGATTTCTGAAGTTCTCTGGCAGCATCTTCCAGACCAAGTAACTTAGGTATCTTCATAGAATCACAGAAAGTTTTGGGTTTCAAGGGACCTTAAAGATCATCCAGTTCCAAACCCCTGCAGCATGGGCAGCAACACCTTCCTTTTCTTGATTTGTTTTTGTTCCCAAAGATTTAGTTTATCTCTCACATCTGACAAACATAATGAGCAATGGTGCTATTATGTCAAAACTGAAAATTATAAAAGGTCTTTTGTCCATCCACAGTATAAAGACCTGTATCCAGCTTGCTTACATCAATAACTATGATAATAGGAAAAAAATATCAATACCCCACACAGTGAAAGTTCAGCACAACAAAGAAATAACTACTTAGTAAAATGTTGAAGTTCTGCAAGTGTAAGGAAACAGAAAAGGAAATAAAACTCCATACTAAACCATCAAGATTTCATTAAGAATCATAGTTGTATTTTGTATAAATATAATTAAAATTGCAGTTAAGTGGGCTCTGCAACCTCCTAGCAAGTTTTCTCACTAAAATGCTGCAGAATGATTACTTTCTCTCTGATTCTTGACTTGGCATGGACTGAAACTACTCCAAGAAAAGGTATTGTTGGAAATCTTTTCTTCCAGATGGTCTATAGTTTGAACAGTCTCACTTAATGCTTCATATCTGAGAAGATTATACAGGAACCTCTTATGAAAAAGGTAGTTAGGGAACCGAAAGTTGAGACCTGTAGGTCTCCTCGCAGTCTTTCCCTGTGAAGTATGATTTTTTTTCCTCCAGTAAATATTAAAGCATTTTGTTAAAATGGAAGTGTTCCAGCTGGAAGACTGTGGACATCCCAAATGAAATTATAGAGTATTTGTCCAGTGCTGCATCTTACTAGAGCAAATGCTGTAGGTCTCATTTTCTTGGGCACTGGCTGGCTTCTTTCTTCTGTTCAAGGAAGGTTGCTATCATGTTAAGAGGTAGAGACAGCATCCTCAATTTTTTTGAGGAATTTTTTTAAGTCAACTGAAGAAATGTATTTAGTTAGTGGTTGAAGAAAAAATGTTGATTCATATTTGACTTGATTCTCTTGTGTTTGAATCAGCTGGTATTATTTTCAAATTTAAGTGGAATGTCAGACTTCCTTAGCAATATGATACTCAACTACAAAAGCTATCAGAGAACATAGCCCACAGTATAAACAAATCAAAGTTTAGGAAACTGAAATGAATGGCAATCACAAATTAAGAACTCTAGTTATAGCATATTGCATGATAACCTGTAACACAGAACATTTCTAGGGTAATATTAGATTTAAGATTTTAATAATACAATTTGAAGTAGAAAGACTCGATTATTTTATTTATTTCATTGTTGTAAAAGTAATGCTTTGCATTATTCTCATAATTCTAACAGTCACACCACAGATGCGTTTGGCCCTTTGTCTTTTGGATTATAGGCAAGTCATAGAATGCGGTTGTTTGAAAGCTAAAGTAAATCAGGCTGTTATAAATTGTTAAATGCAATATCAAACCCATAATCCTCTTTGGACAACTACTAGGATTCTTTTCTTTCAAAAAAGCAGAGTTGTAAACCATGTTTTTCAGGCAGAATAGAATTCTTTGGTTTTTTCCAACAATATTCTTGCATGCTAGCTGGTGAGTTTAAGAAGCTGTTATCGGGAATTAAGATAATGACACTTATCAGTAAATGGGAAATGTTATTATCAGGAACTGAAAGAAAATACTTTGATATTTCTGCACAGATTTTTACCTCCATTTGACATTAAAGTCCTGGCTGAGACAACACAGAGCTAACAAATATGTCTTGTAAGATAATAGATGGAGAAATTTACCACAAAAGCTTTACAGAAGACTTGCTTTCCTGTGGTTGTCTTAAAGAGCAGATGCAATCCTTTTTGCAGCACTTTGGCTCTATCACAGGTATAGGAAAAAATAAAGCAGCTTCAGTGTAAACAGTGGTTTCCAGTAACAGGGTGTTGAAACTTAAGGCAAGAATGTTTTCCTAGCATTTTGTTAAACATACTGATTCAGTTTGGATGCATGTCTACCGCACAAATACAAGGCTGAAAATTATTTAGAGAGCTGATATAAGACCCCAACACAGCAGCAAAACTATTAACATTTGGTCTTTCCATCTAAAGCTTCTTTATGTGATAAGAACATGGATTTGTAGGCAAATATTTTTATTTCTTTTTCTGAAAATGTTTGTAGTTGGACCTAAAACTGTGGGCTGTTAGGTGCAGAAGAATAGCTTAGTTCACCTTTAACAGTTCAAAAAGAAGACCAGGATGGGATGAAGGTATTTTATAGGAGCATTGCAGAGGAGATATTCTACTCCTTTGATTTTTTAATTATTTTATTTTTATAAGGCTGGAGCTTGGTGAAATCTAATTTAAATGTCTTTGGTGTATTTTTAGGTGTCTTAGGGATAACTCACCACTGAGAGGTGTGATTTAGCTGAATCCAGTGAAAATGTGAGCTCGCTTACTTAATGATCAGGATGGAAGTTCTGCAAAAGTAACACCGTTGAGCCCTCTTTGGCTTTACAATATGTGGAGTTATTAGAAACTCCTTCAGAGCCTCAGCCATTGCGATTTACAAAGTTATTCTGAGCTTCTGCACAGAGTGCACTGACTTAAGTGCACTTGCATGAGGAATTATCTGTTCAGGACAATGGAGAATTAGGCTGAGGTTTCATATATTTGAAAAACTCTGGCAATTTAATAAATTGATCCTGAGCATTTGTGTTCTACCACTACTGCAGATTCTGTAGAGAAAAATGGAGGGACAGCTGTGAAAATTGGTAGGAAAAAAGTTATTGAAAATACTATTACCTACTTTGGGAATTAAGGAAGTATTCATTCACCTAACCTTACCTGGATTAGCTATTGAATCCAAAAGGATCATCTGAGACCATTGAGTAAAATAAGAGAAGTAGATCCAAACGGCAGTTGGTCCTCCCTATGTTACTCATCTGTCAGAATAGGGAGAATCACTCTCCAGATGTACTCATCTGCCTTCACTGACGATGGAGCAGCCTATACTGGCAGACTGGTTTCTATAGAAGAAAAAATAAAAATATACATATATATTGGGTTTTTTTTTTCTTGCAAAAATCAAACTTTTCTTCTTGCCCTTTAGCCAAACATCTCTAACCAATCTCCCCTGACATTTCCTACCTCTTCCTATGGGCCTTCCAATAGAGAAATGGAAACCAGATCAACCTGGTTTTTTTTTTCTGAAATCTTTGGAACAGTGCAGACTATTTCCATGCAATAGCCTCTGCATCCCCCTGTCATCTTTACTGTGGGCTGAAAATTCTAAATCTGTCACACTTAAAATGGGCGCAACACTCACATTGAGTCTTCACTGGAGCAGGGGACACAAAAATGACTATTTTGTGTCACTTCCAGGCTCCACTTCTTTTCACAATTTGTGATAAAAAGTTTACTGTTTTAAGAACAGTTTATCACTGTTCTTAAATTTTGGAGTTTATTCAGATGTAGACTTTCTGTAATATTAATAACCTTTCCTTCTGATTGTAAATCCACTGTATCCATTCGAAAAAGACATTTGTACACCTTTTTCACCCGAGTTTTTAATGGAAATCTTTATAAAATCTCAGATTATCAGACATATTTTGGACATTCTGAAAAAAATTTACATAGGTTGAAAAACTTTCCTCTTGCCCTTTGCCAGTACTATGCAAGTTTTTATTTGAAACTAGGTTTTCTGTAGTTCCTACCATTCCTATTTTTAAGAATGGTGATGACCATGTAAAATAATCAATTCTTCTTCAGTATCTGCTAATTTTTGTGAGTTTCTTTGTGATGTAGATACTGATTTTCCTATAATTCTTAATAAATTTTATTTATATATGGTGGCATTTTTAATCTCAGAACTGTTCTTTATAGTGTTTATTTTGTTCATTTTTTTTTCTTTTTCTTCTTTGCTTCTTTCTTAGAGTGTAGAGGAAAAAGGAGAAATCCTCTTCATGACTTCAAAAAAACAGGAGAGCTGATGCTCATTAAAGTAAACAAAACACTGGAAGTAAAAACCAAGCTGTTAAAC
This sequence comes from Coracopsis vasa, assembly GCA_026283785.1. Classification (NCBI taxonomy): domain Eukaryota; kingdom Metazoa; phylum Chordata; class Aves; order Psittaciformes; family Psittacidae; genus Coracopsis; species Coracopsis vasa. The sequence goes on along the minus strand of JANHGB010025926.1, from coordinate 4,058 downwards.
ACCACTGAGCAATGTGCCAAGAGATGCAGCAGGAACAAAGGTCTTTCATTCACTTGCAAGTGAGTTATGTATCTATCTCCATAATTTTAATTGTTTGGTATTGTGGTTTGGTTTTTTTTTTTTCATAATGGAACCTGTACAACCCCCTTTGACCCAAGGTGTCTAATTGCCATTGGTGACAGCTTGTACTGAGGACAGTGTAAAGACCATGTTTTTGATTTCCGTGATCTTATTATCCCTGTCCAAAAATAGTGTCAGTCTATTGTAAAGCTTTATCTGAGTTGATCTATCTTCTTAGCTTGTCCAATATGTAATCTTTTCCAAAACATAGCTAGAAAAAATGTACTCTTGTTAAGATGTGGATGACTTGTGCTGCACTATAGCGTTCAGTGAACATTTCTCAGATTTTTATGTCTTTTATAAAGTGGTTATTGTCACACATCACAGCTGCAGTATTTCAGCACCACTTCAGACCATATTTTGTCTTCATTCTTTGCACATTACTCCTGCTGAAATCAATGGGAACCTCACACGTGGAGCACAGATACGTTCACTGCTGAAGTTCACTGGCAAGTACTATGAATCTGATACAATGGAATCGAACCTTCTGGGCTGCAATCATTACAAGTATATCATAGCTATTCTTCAGCATCTGCTGTCTCTTAGAAACACATCATGTAGCTGATTGCTTGTCTGCCTTGTACATATTCTCTACTATTTTTTGGAACAAATCACTATTATTTTTCTGATGTATTAGACATAAAGTATCCCCCTGGTCTCTCTTAGTCTAGACCATTAGCAGTATATGAAAGGACATGAATGCAGGAGAATCTTGAAGAGAATTGATAACTTCTGTAATGGTGGGTACTGAGCTAAATGTCAGCCTCATCTTGACACATAAAAAAGTTTTTACAATCACTACAAATGAAAGCTAGACTAAATGTGACAACAAAAGCTTTTCTGTTGCAGAAACAGGCCTCGATTGCAATTTAATCTTTCTTTAAGCCTTTAATTCCCGTGTTGCAAGATCTAGTTTGTATTGCTTTGTACTTTGACTACTTATATACGTAAACAATGAGCAGACTTTACTTATTTTCTGTTAGAAAATATTTTCCAGGCACTAATATTTTTCACATGGTACGAGACACTCCTTTTCCTATTGGCAGGGCTTCCACTGATATCATTGCCAAGTGGATCAGGTTGTATTCAATACAGAAAGAGATCCTTCAGTTCAGATAGTCAGACGAGAGGAGTATTATAAAATTAGGTTCCACAGTATATAAGATTTCTGAACAATACCAAGCAAACAACAATTCCGTATTCCAACATCTCCTTAGAAATACTGTCTCAAGCTAGTTGTAGCTGCTCTGGATGGTACGCTTGTGTTCTGAAAATAAAAAGTAAGTTAGTATATTTTTTTATTCTATTTTGCAACAATAATAATCTAGAATCTCTTTGAATTTTTAAAACATTACAATTTGTGAAGAATTTCTCTCTGATGGATTCATTCAGGAGCATATTATCCCTGCTGTAACCAGTCAATAAAGCAGCTTAGAGGAGCTATGAGGGACTTTGAGAATGCAACTTGGAAGAGTCCTACTCATAGATAATGGAATTGCAATCAGTCATGTAATTATTTTGAACTAAAGATGAAAAAGAATTACAAATCTGACTACACATGCCCTGAATTTCCAGTTTTCCCTGACAGATTTTTAGGAAGGAAGTCTAACAGCAGAGGTGTAGGTGATTAGGTTTTGCCTGTGCTACCACTGTGCAGCAAAGATGGATTTTCTGTGTCTGGGAACATTCCTGTGGTTTCCCATTTGGCCCCAGATGAGTCCTCTTGTAGCGTGCATAGTTCTTTGATGCTACTGTAAACACATATTTGACATGTGTTCCCTTTTAAAGGAACCAGCCATTACTAATGTTTCCCTTTTATTCGTAGGATCCCCAGTCTTTAACTTCATATCTGCATATGGTTACTACAAGGTGAAATTTGTTGCCAACTTAAATTAAAACCAATTAGTTTACTAGTTGCTGTGGAAGCATTCTAAAATAAGAAGAGAATTAACAGAAAATGGCATTTTAAAGACTTGAAATAAAAGACTTGGATTTTCCTTTGTTTACTGACATTTTCATGGCTTGATTCTGATACTCATATCCATACAGTAGTTCCCCATTACTTGGGTCACAGCAGATGTTTTATTTTTTGGATGTAAGCTCAATTTGTTGAAGTATTAAGATCAAATAAAATAGAAATATTTTGTAACATAATTGTGACAGTAGTACTGGGAACAGCAACACCTGGGTCTGTGCTCTGTGAGTTACACAAGCAGAAAAAAGGTTGGGTTTCTTATCTGCCAGGAAGTGGTAAAGTGGCAGATTTCGGGCACTGCAGATTTAAAGGATCAGACACTCCTTGTTTTCTGGGGATAAAGAAAGAATATTAAGACAACTTTTGATTTATGTATGGTAAGTTTCTGTATTGCTTGCAAGTAAATTGTGAATATTATATCAGATAATCGTTAATTGTTGCTGGTTTTAACTCTGGCACCTCTTTGTTGAAGCTAATACATGACACTTCTCAGAATGGACCTTTCTTTTTTTCCATTGCTATCGTGCTTGCAAGGTTCTTGATCATTTCCAACTGAGTTACAGGATTCTTATCTAGACTTGTTTCTTCTTTATAGCATTATTCCTAACTCTCCTGCCCATCAAAGTTCTCCTAGCTTCACTTACCTTGTCTTTTTGACTTCATAATTCTCTGTGCATCTTTTTCTGCTTGCTATCAGATTTACTAACCTACTGCTAAGCTGCTCTTATTCCTTAAAGGATTCACCACTATTTGCAGTCCATTACTCCCACTGTTTTCCTTCAGTCATCTTTGCAGCTTTTCCCGTTACATTTCTTATGGGTGAGGAAAAGATATTACCGTTATTACTGTATTGACTATGTAGATGACATGTCACTTCCTTACCTACAACACTGTGCCTGTGTTATTCTTTGTTATCTGCTTACCTTCTGGAGTGTCTGTATTTTCACTGAAGGGGATTCCAAGATAGACCATGAGATTTCAGTATCTGATCAGAAAATCTACCAACTATCTTAGTACAAATTACAACAATAAAAATTGTTGAAATTGTTGTGATCAGCAGTATCAGTAGAGGAAAGTCCAAGAATTTGATTAAATATGTTGACTTTGGAAGTGTAAAAACCATCCAGATTTGGTTCCAAGAAAAGATTGTTAGAAACTTTATGTGCAGGAGTGGCTGAAGCCAAACTGTAAAGAAACCAAAAGGCAACTGAAAGGCAACAACTGAACAAAATGTTTGTAAACAGTGCATTCTGCATTCCCACTTTAGGAGGGAGGAGGGGAAAGGAGAATGTAATTAGAAAGGCAGGAAAGGTCAAGGATATTTTTGTGGGGATGGAGTTAGAGGCACTTGGATATGCTCATATTTGAGAACCAGCCAGGAGAGAACAGAAGGCTGAACAAAGGCAGAAGGATGAAGGTTAGCAGGTTGGAAACATTTGGAGTCAACAGAGTAGAGAGAGCAGTTGGATGAAAAATCTGTTTGGTGATGGAAATGATAATGAAGAGGATGTTCGAAAGAGAGAAGAGTGGGGAGGTTGGATGGGATCTTGTAATGTTTTTAACTAAAGCCAGCAAAATCTCACAAAGAAAAGCTTGATGGCGAATTAAATGAAGATCAAAAAGCTTTGAGTTGAGGGATGTTATGCTCAGGAATATGGCACAGCCGAAGTACTGATGAAGTGTAGGAAATGTGTGCCTTTTGGATATTATCAAGTAGTGTTAAAATGCCTTCTCAAGTCAGAAGAAAATATCTCCGGAGGTTTGGAATGACTGACAGAAATGTTGACATTGTGGTGGGCTAGAGCAATAGCATAATGTCAGTGATTTGTTATTTGGTTCTAAAGAGAAATTAAGGGGGAAAGAAGAATTTTCAGCTTTTTTTGATATTTCCTTTCCTTTTTCCTTTCCTTTCCTTTCCTTTCCTTTCCTTTCCTTTCCTTTCCTTTCCTTTCCTTTCCTTTCC
>JANHGB010025924.1:0-13875 GCA_026283785.1 Coracopsis vasa | reverse complement strand
CTGTCACCAACCACCTTGTTGTTTTTCATGTGCCTTAGCATGCCTTCCAGGAGAATCTGCTCCAAGATTTTGCCAGGAACAGAGGTGAGACTGACTGGTTTGTAGTTCCCTGGGTCATCCATTTTCCCCTTCTTGAAAATGAGGGTTATAGTTCCCTTTTTCCAGTCATCGGGAACTTCACCTGACTGCCATGATTTTTCAAATATGATGGACAGTGACTTAGCAACTTCATTCGCCAGCTCCTTCAGGGCCTGTGGATGGATTTCATCAGGTCCCATGGACTTGTGCACATTCAGGTTCTTCAGATGGTCTCGAACCAGATCCTCTCCTACAGTGGGCCCAGGGTCTTCATTCTCACAGTTCCTGTGTCTGCCTTCCAAGACTTGGGTGGTGTGGTCAGAGCATTTGCCAGTGAAGACTGAGACAAAGAAGTCATTAAGAGCCTCAGCCTTCTCCAAATCCAGGATAGCCAGTTCTCCTGATAGTTTCCAGAGGTGGCCTACTTTGTCCCTGATCTGTCTTTTATTCGCTACGTACCTATGGAATCCCTTCCTGTTATCTTTAACATCCCTAGCCAAGTTTAACTCTAACTGGGCCTTAGCGTTCCTGACCTGGTCCCTAGCTTCCTGGACAACATCCCTGTATTCTTCCCAAGTTGCCTGTCCTTGTTTCCACCTTTTATAAGCCTCTTTTTTCCTTCGAATTTTCCTCAGCAGCTCCTTATCCATCCAAGGAGGTAATGTTTCTTAATATGTGTATCAAATCTAGCAAGAACTGGACATGATGGATGACAGCTATATATCTTTCCTCCGAAGCCTGTTTGTTTTAATATTTTTCACAATATGCCTCAATCTTCCTATATTTGTACGGTCACTTTCATTATTCAGCTACTAATTAAATAATTTTAAGAATTGTTTTGGGTTTTTTTTAAAAAAATACTAAAAGGCAGCCCAAACTTTATTCTTTCCTTTTTATCCAAGTATCTTAGTTCATTTCAGCTGTGTTTACAGTCGTACTTCTTGTCAGTATCAGTTCTAGTTCACAAGATAAGCTAACAATGACTTTGAACTCCACAGGGAATTCACCCCACTGCACTGGAGTGTTCTTATCATACTTTCAAAATCTTTAAAAACTAAACAAAACTAAACAGCCCCCTCTTGTTTACACAGAATGGGTTCAAATATGATGCGGCCAAATGTCCATGCAATGTCAGGCAGCAGGATGTACTGCTGAGTTCTTTCATGTTGCAGATTAGCAGTGAGAACACACAGGGCATTTTACTGAGAAATTTGTACTGCTAGCATTCCCTGACACATATCCCTTTGCAAATTTTGCCTCATTTGAAAGGGTGAAAATAAACAGTTTCCATAATAGGATAGATTAGAATATGTTGTGCACCTTGCTTTTTAATGTGACACAAAGTAATGACGTTCCTTGCTTTATACTGCTTCCAAACACATTACAGAAACCCCTCCCTTTGCGTGTCTTTGGAGTAAGCCAGGATTTCTTCCCTGTGAGGACGTGATATCATTTTAGCCCATGACTCTTACATGTCACGTATCTTCTAGAATGAATATGAGAAAGATAAACTTCTTTCATTTATTGTCACTTTATTGTCACTTGTGTGGCAATACCCAGCTACACCTTACTTTCCAGTGAGAGCTGTTTTATTGATTGTTTTTATTGGAACTCCAAGAAAAGACACTTCCTCCTGAACACATCCCATTGGCAATAGGTGTAGTTCCTATCCTACCAGTCCAGTGAATAAAAAGATGAGCTGTAGTGCTCCTCCACGGAACTGTTTTTACATCTTTTCAAGGTGTGACAGATGTTTTTGGTCTTTACTGACTAATAGTTTCGGGACCACTCTGCTACTTTTTGAGGTGAGCAGCTGCATAAAAGTAATTGTTTTTCTGAGAAGGCCTTCCTGAAATGATTTCTGTAAAAGAAGTAAATGCTTTTTTCTTGAAATCAATCCAATGTATTTAACATTCAGAGAGAATAATTCATTTTACCAGTAGAAAGAACTGAACTACCATTTCACAGTGTGAAACTCATTCCTGCCTGGTCACCTCCAAAAATGAACAGGTTTCAGGACATCTGTTACCTAGCTTTTGTAAGGTCAAAACTATCAACTCTTCTTTCTCATATTTTGAAACTGAATGTTCATAAGCATTTAAAAATGGAACTTGGAGACACAGCTCATTTCTGCCAAATTAGAGAAAAAAAGTCAAAATTGGACTCTCATTTCTGACATCTTATTTTGAAATAAGAACAATGAAAAGGACCTAAATCTGTATGAAGTTCCATTAGAGACAATGAACTTCTGTGTTAACATCATCCATTCTAAATTATTTGACTTTTTATCCACAAGCAATCAAAGGATTATGAATTCTTCAGGAATATCCTGATGGAGTGAATCACACCTCAATAGGGAGCTTGACCCAAGTTACTTTCTTTCATAGCTGTAGTCATATGCCTACCTCTCATTCATGTTCAGTACCTTCCTAGCAATCCATGGGAACTCAAAAAAAGTAGTAGGGAAGTGGAGTAAGTGATACAATAAATGTCTGTAATGCTAAAGATACGGTTGTTCCCAGCAGCTTCAAGAAAATTAATGCTCCCTGTCTTTGCTATCTGTGGTACTGTTGATAATTGCTGATGGGAACAGATACCCAGTGGCCCTGAAAATCACTTTTCTACTTCCCTGAAGTCTAAGGAGGAGGTGGAGGGAAGAAAGTCTAAGGAGGAGGTGGAGGGAAGATGGTTGAACTTTGCTTCCATTTCTTTGTCTGCTCTGTATGTTTTCACATTGCTAGGTGTCAAAAGTGTTGAGGGTTGGGTTTTTTTTTGAGGCAGCTAGAAACAGATGAGGACTTGTAGTAAACAATAACCCAGTCTTCTTCAGGCAGCAGTATGGGAAACCTCTGGCTTAAAATTCAAGCACTAGAATAGAAGGCAAGTCCCTGTCTTACTCTTCACCCTGACTGCTTATGACCTCAAAAACTTTATTTTCCTCATGCATTTATAGATGACAAGTTAAGACAAATAAATGACTGATGCTTGCAGGTAAGATGCTTCTATATGAGCATCTTCAGCCAGATGACAAATAATATGGATGACAGAGGTCTACATCCAGTGACTATGCCTACTGCCACATAAACCAGAAAGAAATCTCATGACTAGAAAGGGAACTGTGAAAATGTAATGATGTTATCCTGCCCTTGCAAACAACCTCAGTTTGCTGCTTTCAGAGAATGAGCTGACAATCACTTCTCACAAGGGTGAACCACTGGGGAAGAATCTGCTAGCAGAACTTTGTTTGGTACAGGAAAGAAAAACATGAAGAAAAGTGCTTTCCCAGGAAGTGAAAGAAACAGAAACTTCCTGCTGCCACTAAACATGGTGCTCTTGTTTATGTATCAGAGAGAAACGAGGAAGTTGCCCTGATATACCTAAAAAGACCTTTGGGTAATAGACATGCTTCTCCTCAGTATTTGACTTTCAGTCTCTCTTCATCCCACAAAGCTGTGTGTACCCTGGCTAAAACTCTTACAGCTAGGTGAGACACCATCTACTTTTTGCTTGCTGATAAGGCTGCATAAAGCAAAGGTCCAATGTAAGCAAATGAGTTGTATAAGAACCATGTAAGCAAGCATCATCAAGGAGTGGTGCCAGCTACTTATATCCTTGCAAAACTCAGGGAACGCTCACAAACCATAAGCACTGACACATGTTTGAATCCTCAATCAGTAAAAACCCCATCTTAACCATTTTATCTTCAACCTGAAATTCCAAGGAGAGGGTGAAATAAGCCTGCCCTTTCAATCCTTAATCAGATACACAACGGTTTTGCCTGTTCATGATCCCATGAGGTTCAGAAATAGCAGTGTGCAGGAAGCGGCAACAAATCCTATTCATGAGCCAGGTTTAGTACAGGAAGGGACAATGCCTTTTGTTTGCTCAGTGATTTTTCACTTACACACTGTAAAAAAACTCCCTAAAGCTAAAGTTGGAAGGAATATGAGCTGCCTAGTTACTTGGCAATGTAAGACCTTTCCAGTAGGTCTTCAACTACTAACCCTTCCCCATGACTTGAAATGAGTAACTGCATGATAAGCGTATCTTCACAGTTCTCCAAGGGCTAGGAAAGATGTAGTCAAGTCATTAAATCCCAAAATAACAATGTTACTATTTTATTCAGTTCTCTTTTGCCAGTCCCCAAGAGCAGAATTTGTCAGGAAGCCAGAGTGCTTCCAGAGGGACTGCATTGTCTGATCCCACAACTCTTGCCAACTAGCCCAACTGATCACCTGCACTCTGAGCTCCTACACTATGGCAATACAGGGATAAAATACCAGAATTTCTGACTGAAGAGCTTTTTAAAGTTTTTAATTTTCTGCACTGTGTGAGTTTTCAGCATTACAAAATGAGAGCCTACAAAAACCCACCTACAAAACCCCACCATGCTCACAAACAGGTTGCTTGGCTTTTATAGCTGCTCACAGAGCTACAGGCAGAAAATGTGCTAGTTGAAGAAATAGCCTAAAAGCAACACATAAACCAAGCAAAATAATAATAAAAAAATTGAATTAAAAAATACTTAATTTAGGATGGGCTAACATGAAATACATTAGTGCATATTTGCAGAGTACAAATATCAAAAATTATTTGTTTGGGGTTTTTTTTATATAAATAGACATTAATATACACATACAAAGTACACAGGTATGGTAACTGGATATGATGGGATCAACTTCTTTTGCTGCTGTAAGCTTTTTAAAGTGTCAGAATGTAGACAGCCTAAATCATCACATCAGAGGGGGAGAGAGAAGCCACGGAGAAAAGTGCTGCAACAGGCAGGATATGACAGATGAAGGCATCAGTAAGGATTCTGTTCAAAACGGAGTTATGGTGAAGTAGTGAGCTTCAGCATAGGCAGGCTGCTACGTGGGTGGACTGTAGCATGAAGGGATACCAGGAATTTCATAATGATTGGAATTTCGGGCTCAATAGATAGTTAGAACTGGCACTCCATATTATGTTGCTGGCAGTTGGTCTCAAACAAGGCCACAGATTTTGAAAGCTCCTGTTACTAACTGCATATGATTAAACTGCTTTGCCTATATTATCCCCATTCCTCATTTCTTCAGAAGTGTTTCAACATATTTCTAGTCCATAGCCCTGCATTTAGAACCTTATTTTTCACTGACCATTTCCTTCTCCTCCCCTTTGCTTGACTAAGTGACCCAGCCCTTCCTCTAGCTTTCTCTCCTGGGGTAGCATCCAGGCTCCCTCACTTCCTTCATAATCAAGTGGAAAATTTTGTTTTGGAGGGTGGAGGAAAGATAAAGGAAGGGGAAGGGGAAAGACCAGGATTAATTGGTATGCTGTGCGTGATCAGTGCGTTCTTTACATGACACCAAACGAACTTCTTGATCGTGTTTCAGGGTGAAATCTTGCCACCATTTCTCACATTGAGTAATATCCTATTCCTCACTCTGATGGAATTATTTACTCCTTTATGAACAAAGAAGGGTGGACCCGTGAGCCCAATTCCAGCAGGTACTCAGAGTTGGTACTGTTTTGCTCAGGAAACTGAATTTTGCATGGTTATGTCCCTTTCTCTGCCGTAGAAGCTACTTCATCACCCTAGATGAACCTACATCTAATGGTTAAACACATTTGCAACATTAATGAAGGTACTCATGTGCTGACAAAATCCACTTACATCCACCTGCTAAATGTGCTACCTAACATTTAATATGCTCCGTAACTCCAGAAATCAGTTAACCATTACATACAATTTACAGAGGCTAAGTGGTCCAAAATGCATCTTCCTGCTATAAATTCAAACCATTTATATGTAGCTAGTAACGATTTTAACAATAATGTGAACAGGTCCAAAACAAGTGTTACTTAGAGTCCTATTAAAATTAACACAAATGCAGTTAGCTACTGTTTCATAATTACAAAAAATCAGGAAAATGGGGTTTGGACTAGATGATCTCTAGAGGTCTCTTCCAACCCTAATGATTCTGTGATAAGGTTTTTGTCAACAGTTAAGCATGAAAAAGATTTAAATTTTAAGCACTATGTCATTAACTTACATACAGGATCACAGCACCTACGATGCATGTTGGACCACTCCAGACTTGAGCCTATAATGCATGTTGGACCACTCCAGACTTGAACCTACGATCTTTCACAGCAGCACCTCACATTACTTTGTTTTTGCTTTAGTAAATTGCCTTTATCTTGATTTGCAAGGGTTTTTTTTCCCACCTTCTTTTCTCCCTCCCCCAGTCCTATTGAGGGGCAGAGTGACAGAGCAGCTTGGTGGGCACATGGCATCCAGCCAAGGTCAACCAATCATATTTGTAAATCATGTACCAAGGTTTTCTTCCACAAACCTTCACATAAATTAGTGTGTGGATGAATGACATTAGACATCTGGTTCTTGTAAATTGTAAAGTTGGGATTTTATATATATATATATTTTATATATACATATATATATATAAAATAATGGGATTTAAAGGAAAAAAAAACAAAACAAAAAAACCCCAAAAAACCAAAACAGCAACCCAAAACCAAAACAGAACTGGAAACCTACTGAGTAGTTGAGTAGAGAAGAATTCTGTGCTGGACATGTGAAAGCCAGTATGAAAGATCACATGTGTGGTGCATCTTCAGTTTAAACTTTGCTGAGGTTTGCTCAATTCCTATCCATAAATTAAGACTTTGCTTAGAAAAGGCTGCTCTGAGTCACTGTGCACATCTACTGGGTCATGAATCCTGAGAGGAAATGTACTGCAAATCAGTGCATCCCTTCAGCTGCAAAATTGAACTAACTGGAAAAGTTCAGACAGGTTACAGTAACGGTGGCTGTCTGAAAGACTGTCTCCAAGTGGGATAAAGCATGGGATTGCAAAACTGCAGGTGCCAAGCCTGGCACGTTCAGTAGTGCCCACAGAAAGACAGACTGTGCATCTGAGTTGTGGCACTCATCTTTCCAATATGCTTAAAGGATGGTGACCAGCTCAGTGCAGGAAAAAGGTACAATCTTAGAGGAAAGGAGGATTAGTCTCCCAAAGAAGTAAGAGGAGGAAAGTTGCAATTATCCCTGTCTGGAATCTGGGATGTTGCGGTTAGTATCCCTGTTCTCGTCAATAGTTCAATGAATTTCCACTGGCCACAAACAATCAGGACTTCAGTTTTATATTCCACACTCTAGAAACACATTTGGACACTGGCTCAACAGTGACTCAGTGGGCAAGGTGCCGTTTACTGAATCACAAATACCACTTCCTGCGGGACTCTCTGCCTGCAGTATTTCAAAGGAGTGCTTCGCTGGTTAGCTGAGAATCAACCTCACATCTTCAGACAACAAAGTTGCAGAACAAATGCAGTTTGCTTAGCATTTGAACAAAAATACACTATTCCATCCCACAGAGTTTGAAGGAGGTTATTCAAATGCAGTGGCATTTCATACATGTTATCTGACATTATTTGTCTTAGGAAGATAAAACATTTTTTTTCAAATGAAAAAGCAGAAAGCATGTCTGTCTCTATGCTTTTCTTGCTTTGTGTCCTTCTTCAATGGCACTGCAAAGCACGTCTTCATCACAGAATGTATATCTTGTTGAATAGGATAGTTTTTCCTTATCAGGAAGTCATGATACCTAGAACTGTCTGAGAGAGTTGGATTTCCATATCTTAGGATATACAACACTTTCAGAAACAGGCAAAACCGAAACAAGCAACTCTTAGGTCACTGTAATATTACACATTTTAAAAACAAGTCCTAGTGGGGGAATTTTACATGGTACTATTATCAGAAATTATACATGTAATTTCGTGTGTATATTGCACATGACTGTTCCAGCTCCTGAATTTATTGCTAGGTCTCTGATCAATAATGCTGGTAAATGTACTTATCTTTATGATATGCAAAAGAAAGACAGCAGTCTTTTCCTCTTGTGATAAGAGTGTTGGTTGCAAGTAGCTAAATGGTTAATAACGAGTGAGGAACAGTGAGTTTATCATGAGGTCATGCTTGCATGCCAGTGCTAACCACTTCTTCAGCTGCACAGGGGACAGCAGAGCTGTTTCTGCAACCCAGCCAAGCCTAGGCTCTCTCTTACAGTTTTGTGATCCTCCTGCTATGATTTCCATTAACAAAAGTTTTGGCAAGTTGTGCTTATAAAAATGTTTGTCAAGTACTAGGACTATGCTTGAAATAAAGTTGTAATCAGAAGTAATGGACACTTCTGTTTAGATTTCTCGCTGTTAGCCCAGCTGTAACTATTCTCATTTGAGAGCTTATTTAAAATACTTTAGACTACTTGCATGTCTGCAAAAGAAGCCAATGTTTCACACATCAAGTACCTGCTTTAATTGGTAGCAAGTCACTTCTCATTCTAAGAGTGACCAAAGATTTTACTCTGGAGGTTCAATTAGCTAGATTTTGGAAGAATTTTGTCCAAAAGGAGAATAGTGGTATGAGAAGACAACTGTATAAGCCTAATTGTGAGCTGCTAACGTATTTCCTTCTTTAGTGCACAAGAAATAGGGACATTGTTTTGCTGGTAGAGTAACACCACTGACTTCTTAGACCATATTTGAATGATGAAAAACAGAACTACTGGCAAGCTTGAAAATCCAAATCAGAAATTCTCAGATGACATAAGGCAGGCTGCCTATGTGCCAGGCACAAAGATTTGAACCATACCATGGTTCAAAACTTTAGCTTCTAAGTAAGTTACTGTAGAATTTTGTATACCAGAGTGCAACATGATGCTGCAGAAAATTAACCTGCTGTGGAATATATGTTTCAGCAGAGGTAAGATGGGAATAATACTATACAAAACCTCATGAGTTCACTGTTTCCTTCAACTATTGCAGTCAGATATACCACTTCAAGGCTTTGGAATAGAGTATCAGATAAGGACAGAGTCCTATTGTTAATCATCTGCTTAAAAGCAGTTCTTATAAGCAATAAACACTGCTATTTTGTCAAGAAGTAAAATGAAAATACAACATTGACTTCTAGCTAGTCAGCTTTCTGGCTCCTTCTCTTCCTATGACTTCTATAAAGGTATTACTATTGCTTCATGTCAGGGTTCAGAGAACTATCTGTCAAATCAAAGGTGCCTCAGTGCTCCTGAAGAGTCACAGCTCCTGGGACTCTGCTGGCTCTAATAGCACTGGTCCTCCTAACAATTGAAGAAATCCTCTCCTAACGTGAAAGTCACACCAGGTATTTAGATATCTATTCTTATTTTCATTTTTATGAAAATGCTGGAGAATTTCCATGTGATTTATTAATAACCAAAACATAGTAATACTTTTGCCTTTTGAAGTCTGTACTACATAGATAAATATTAGAAGTTATGTTTATATTTTTATAGGTTTTTGAAGATACTTAAGGTAAAGTTTGCCTGTATGTCTAGTCAAGTTACTTACACAAACTGTTTCAAGTTTTAATACTTCATATATGCTTGCACAGACTGGAATGTCACACGCTCAAACAGTGGTTTCTCTATGTTCCTTAAATGATTTTGTCTTTCCTCTTTTTCAGTATTTTCTCATTTTTTTTGAGGAATTGGTTTTCTCAGTACTTAACACAGGAAGGGATAAAATATCAAGCATGCCTATAGAAGGCAATGCAGAGAAACACAGAGGTTGAAGTGTGCCAAATAATATTGCTCCAGAACTGAGAGCTGCGAAACGGCAACTGTGCAGCCCTGTCAGTTTAATGAACCTCGCTTTCAGGAATTCTCATGTTAATGTAGTAGCAAGCGACCTGGTAGCCTACATTGCCTTTACTGGAATTCAGCTTGAAAATCAACACTCTTATGGGCTTAATTTCCTGGTTCAGAATGCCTGAAGTAGGTATTTGATGTCCTTATGTCCCATGACAGCACCCCTAAAAACATCTATCAGGTCCTGTAGTACATGAGCTCATGCTTTTGTAGAACCGTTGCACAACTGACATACAGCACCTGAGCTAGAAATACCCTTTCCCCCCCCCTTACCATATCCAGTTACCTGCTAACAGCAGGAGTGTAACAAAAGAGCCAGCAGTAGTAGCACCCACTTTTTGCAGTTACCCTGAAAGGAAAGATTTGGATTCCAATGTCTTAGCAACCTAATGCATGAGTTTCTAGCTTTCACGATGAAGAGGGTGGCCTGGAGCAGAAGCCACTCTCCACCTTTTCCTGATGAGAATGAGGCCCTGCAGAGAGAGAAATGGGAGCTCTATGAGGCCCAAGAGACAGTGAGTAACTAGGTAGCTTTCCAGGAAAAGCTGTTCCATTGGAACAGATGTTCTACAGTGGGCTTTTTGTATAACTTTGTGGATACAAGAAAACAGCAATGAGTTATTATGGGCCAAACACTGATCCCTGTTACACCAGTGTAAACATGTTATGGAGCAACCAAGTTTATAGATGTGCGTTTCAGAAGAGGGTTTGGGCCTCTCATTTAGGTATTTTGGTACCCAGACCTATTCCATTGCAGTGAACAGAAGACAAGCATGTCCCTAAGCTAGTTTCCTTTTAATAATATTCACTGCAGCATAAAGTAGTTTCAAGTAATATTCAGTACAGCATAATGCAGTAGCCTAGGATTTGTCCTGACAGTCCTTACTCCTACTGAGTAATGCTTATTCATAGATGTAGTTCCATATAATGAATTGTGTTACACAGACTATACTAGAAATTTCCATTCATCTCAGGGGAATTCACATAGGCTGGCAAAAGCTTTCCTATTGGACTACAACATGAGTGCTCATCACCAGGTGCCAGGAGGGAAAATCCATTTCTTTCCTATAGTCTGTCTTACTTTAACAATATCCCACATTTTAAGCCACTTGCAACTCCTTCCCATGTTGATCACTTCAGCACTCACCACTTACAAACTTAACAGAAGAGTTTGTCCTCCAGACCCAGTTTAGGCCTTCTCCAAACTTCCTCTGTTGTTTGCATGAAGTGGAAGCTATGAGGAAGCTCTGTCCTCATTCTCCTGGGTTTCAGAGCTCCTTTTACACATCATTGGCCATGTTCCACAGCTCTCTCCTTCACTGCCTCTCTTCACAGTCTTCTAACTCAACATATCTTGCCTTGAAACTACTCGCTTGGTTTCCTTTTTTCCTTTGTTTTATATCTCATTTGTAAACACAAACTAATTTGCCATCTTTATGTGCGTGATGTTACACCTCTACTGTAAACCTCCCTCACTCTGTCAAAGAGTATATTTACACATCTCTCTGCTATCACCTTTTTTTAAACCTTTCATGAGATGAAACTCAACTGAATTGTAACAGCTCCATCTTTCCTAGTCCTTTTGAACTGATCCCACTGTCCTCTACCATCACTGAAAGCAATGGAACTTTTCTGCCTGCCAGAAGATTTAACAAATGTAATTCCACTTCTCTTGTCTACACTCAGAAAAGCTCCTGCAAAGGCTTCTCTCATGGAATTCCCTTTGATCAAGTAATCCCTTATCATCTGCCTGTTCTTCACTGCGTCAACTATACATAATCTGTTTTCAGTCTCAGAGCTCTTCATGACCTATGCCCTCTAGCCCTATCCTCCCACATTCATCCTTTAGACTCCTGAACAAACTGTGTAGCCAATCTCCACTGTGACTTAGTAACTTTTCTGATAGTGAGTCCAGAGATAGATAAGTTGCTTTCAACCTTTTCCAGCACAACCTTCATTTGCTACTGTGTTCTCCTTCCATTTCTGACAAATTAATAACACTTCTTTCTTACCTTTCTCCTGGCTAAACCACAGCAATTTCTCAAAAGGGAAATTAAACTTACACTGCCTCTTATCCTCTCCCTCTGCCACCTTACCCTGCCTTTCTGATCAGGTCTATAACAGCACCAGCATGCACCCCAGGATGCTGAACCTTACAGATTTATTAGTAAGGACTCTTCTCTACACTTTGCCTTCTCCATCTCCCCTGTAAATGCCTGCTTCAGTCACTGTTTGGTTCATAGAGACAAGTGAGCATATTCTTGACACCTCTTGGAGAACAAAGGGAAGATTCACTACAAAGCTGTTTCCAAAACTCCTGATGAGGGAGGCTTTGTTGTATCTTAATTTGAGATATTTTGCTCAAAACCCACATACTTTTCTGAAGAATTAAACCACTTCATTTCCAACAGTTCTAACCAAAATCACAGTTGGCACAAGTGATCAGCATTGCCAAGTAAAAGCCATGGAGATAGAGGAGAGAGAGAGAGAAAGTATCTCTGCTTTATGGCATGAATACCCTTGGTGGCACTGATGATAGGTCACTGTATGACAGAACCTCCCTTTGGAAGTCTTTGCACAAGGGTGAAAAAAGGGCCTATTTTGCAAACAAAAACTGGATTTAGAAGTTGGTTGGTTTGTTGTTTTTTTGTCCTGTTGTACTTATCATATAAGAGAAGGCTGTGTAATCTCTTTTTTGGTTTGTTTGTTTTTGTCCTCTGTCCATCAACAAAAGCTGCAACTGCCATAGACAGGATTGGTGTTAAACTTCCTTCAGGAGAGCCAGCACAACTTTCTTTAGAGATGTATTTACTTATACTCTATAAACAACAATCAGCAAACAAAGATTAGGGAATGTAGCGCGCTGTCTGTACTACAAGTAAGTTCCAGGAAGCCATCTAGGAAAAAAAAAAAAAAGAAAGAAGACTGAAGCCAAAACATCTGAAGGAGTGGGAGGGGGAGAAAAGATAAGAACTATTATTAGAGCACCCAAGATACATGCTATTATTAAACTACCCAAGTTAATTCTGTTTCCTCTTCCCTCTCAGCCTTTTCTTTATGAGAAAGAATGCTGTTGTTCAACAGCACCCAGGAAGCAATTTACTATTTCTCCATAAAACTCTTTTCCCTTTGAGTTGTTTAACAGTAAATGTATTGAGCCTCTGCCTGACACACTGGACAGTGCTGCACTATGGACTCTCTACACTCCCATCTTTCTGCATTTGGTATCCTCTTGCTTCAGCTGTAAATTCACAGAGGTGTATTTAATTCAGAGCTTTTTTGGTACTTCATAGCACTGTCCATGACTAATGTCATTAATGATTATGATTCATAACCATTCAATCATAGCCCTTAATGGTTATGATTACAGAGTTACTTTTCTGTAGCTTGTATTTATTGAGACAATTTTTGTCCATCATATTTGAAAAGCAGTGGTAGTCAGGTGAAGTTCTCGACAACTGGAAAAGGGAAATATAACCCCCATTTTCAAGAAGGGGAAAATGGATGACCCGGGGAATTACAGACCATTCAGTCTCACTTCTTGCCTGGCAAAATCATGGAGCAGATTCTCCTGGAAGGCATGCTAAGGCACATGAAAAACAAGAAGGTGGTTGGCGACAGCCAGCATGGCTTCACTAAGGGGAAGTCCTGTCTGACCAATTTGGTAGCCTTCTATGATGGGGCTACGGAACTGATGGACAGGGGTAGAGCAGTTGATGTCATCTACCTGGATTTGTGCAAAGCGTTTGACACTGTCCCACATGACATCCTTATCTCTAAATTGGAGAGACATCAATTTGATAGGTGGACCACTCAGTGGATAAAGAATTGGCTGGATGGCTGCACGCAAAGAGTTGTGGTCAACCGCTCAGTGTCCAGCTGGAGACCAGTAACAAGTGGTGTCCCTCAGGGATCGGTGTTGGGACCGGTCTTGTTCAACTTCGTTGTCAGTGACATGGACAGTGGGATTGAATGCACCCTCAGCAAGTTTGCCGATGACACCAAGCTGCGTGATTCGGTTGATATGCTGGAGGGAAGGAATGCCATCCAGAGGGACCTTGACATGCTTGTAAGGTGGGCTGATGCCAACCTTATGAAGTTTAACCAT